>CAIGRB010093720.1:0-15171 GCA_903798255.1 Fraxinus quadrangulata | reverse complement strand
TTTTTTTTTTTTTTTTTAATTTCATTTTTGTAAAGTGTTCGAACTCCTCCTTTGTAATCCTTTTTTATCAATGAAAAGTTTCATTTATTTCAAGTGTTGAGACTTCTATTTTATTTTTCTGTGTTTACTTCGGCACTTCTGTTGTTGTTACTTCATAACAATTAATAACGCCTCTTCCTTAAGCAAATGAACCAGCCTCAATCAAACACCTCAACTCTGATTAAGCACTTTACTCCAGAATATCATTAAAAAACATATAACTTTAACTTGTAAAATTGACAAGCGTGATGCCTCAAATAGTGTAATACCGTTGCGCCTCAGATATATTAGGTTAGATGAATCATGCCACCTCGGACTTGCAATAAAAAGCAAAAAAAATTTAATCAAATGTTGACGCTTCAGTCAATGTAATGAAATTTTAAGTGTTGACACTTCGAGGTGAACATTTAGTTCATTAGGCTTTTAATAGACAATTGCTTGCATGGGGACATCTTATCCAGGCCAATGGTTTCCTTCGTGGTGGATGGAGCATACATACAGGGTTCATTTTTGTAAGTATTAAGGTAAGACCCCTTTGGGGGTGCTTTACACCTCTTTTTTCGAAGCGAATTAACCTTCTTGCATAATGGTGGCTCATCTATGCCAAGAGTTTGTTCCATGGTGGATGATGGAGCCATGAAAGTGTTCATCTTCGTAGGTATCAAGGTGGAATCCCTTTAGGATGCGTTACACTTCTCCTTTCGAACCGAATTAACTTCATTGTATGGGGATGGCTTATTCATGCCAATAACTTTTTGCATAGTAGATGGTGCAGTCATGGAACGCTTTGTCTTCGTAGGTAACAAGGTGGAACCCCTTTGGGGTTCCTCACACCTCTCATTTCGAAGTGAATTGACCTCCTTGCATTGTGGATGGTGTATCCATGTCGAGGGTTTCTTCTATGGTGGATGGTGCACTCATGGAAGACGTTATGACGAGGTGAAGATGTTTGGCACTAAAATTTATTATATTGAAGAAAAGCGTATTTACATGGGCTGGGAGAGATTATCCAGTTGACGTGAAGAGCCTTGCTCATTGATAATATTTGCGTAAGTGCTTTATATTCCATATAGGACTTTAGTAATGTAGGTTCCAGGTTGTAGCTCTTCTTTTATACGATAGGGAACTTTTTGGTTGGAGCCCAATGTCCTTAAACCTAGTTCTTTTGAAGAGAGAAAGACCTTCTCAAAATAAGGTCGCTTCTACAAAAAACATCTTCACTTCGACGTTGTAGTAACAGGTCATCTTTTGTTGGTAAGAGTTGAGTTTTATTTGTGACTCATCTCTCATTTATTCAAGAAAGTACCGGTCATACCTCCTTAGCTCGTTATTGGATATTCGTTGAAGTACAATTGACGAGGTGAGGAAAAACTTATTTCCACTAGACTCATAGCCTCAACCCTATACGCCATGGTGAAAGGGATTTCTCCAATGGTAGTTTAGCTTGTGGTGCATATAGCTTAAACACTTGATTGAGCTCATCAACTCATGCCCCTTTGGAGGCATCAAAATTCTTTTTCAAAGTATACTTGATAGTTTTATTAATGTCTTTGGCCTGCCCGTTTGCCCGAGGATGGTAAAGTGTTGAGAGTGCTTCGTGATTCCAAGCTCTCATATAGCTTCTTGACCTTTTTATTGTCAAATTATTATTTATTGTCTGATACGATTAAGTGGAAAATTCCAAACCAGCATATCGTTTTCTTCCAAAGAAATTCGAAAATGTTGGCTTGTGTAATTTTGGCCAGGGGTTCAACATTTACCTACTTTCTGAAGTAATCAAGTGACAATAGCATATCTTGCATTGCCTCTTCCTTTTGGCATGGGATGAGGTCAATTCCTCTCTTGGCAAACGGCCAAGGGCTAGATACAACATAAGCTCTTGGAATTGTTGCCTTTTTACATTTGAGAAAGGTTGGCACACATCATACTTTCGCACATATTGAAGCACATCTTTTTTCATGGTAGGCAAATTAGGATCCTTTCCTAAACACCTTTTGTGCGAGTGAAGGTACTCAAAGTGATTGCCACATACACCTTCATAAATTTTTTGGAGGACATATGTCACCCTTTCTCCTCTTATGCATTAAAGGAGCGCGTGAAGAAAAACCTCTTTTATATAGCACATCATCTTAGAGAATGAAATCTACAACTCTTTATCTTAGCTTGTGGGCATCATCATTGTCTTCAGGTAGGACTTAATATTTGAGAAAGGCTATGATTCGTTGCATACATATGGGGTGCCTTCGATCCGCATCGCTTCTTTTCCCTTTGAGATAGAAGGTCTATCAAGGTATTTAATGGGCACTATTTTGAGTAGCTTGGAGTCTTTGCTGCTAGCCTACTTGATAGTGAATCAGCATGGACATTCTTGAGGTGAGGGATTTTTATCGGCTCAAAAGCGAAAACATCATAAAGAATGAAGACAAACGCTTCTTTGAAAGGCAACTGCAAATTATTTGTTCTAATTTTTAAACCCAATTTGGCTTGGAGAAGATTCTTATAGTGCTAAGACTTATCCAAAAAAATTTATATCAAACAAAACAAAAATATGTGATAGGAATGTTACAACGGTTAAGAATTTGATGTTGCCTTTTGGTTGATTATTAGTAATATTTTGAAAATAACTAAAGTTAGAATATGACCTACAAATTGAATTCTAAATTAATAGTTTTGTCAGAGTGAGAAGTGATGACGGATGTTGTTCCATCTCAGACCTCATCATCCCGAGTTCGACTTAGCTCAATAATCATTGATTGCCATGGAATCCGTAAAAGCATACATGTGAAAGAGCAATCAAGAAATAACATTAGTGTTAGAGTCAGACAAAGAAAATCAATATGAATCAATTGCAAATAGAGGTTAATATGAGCTAAGCTAGTTAAAAATAGATAAATTCATGGAAAAAGTACATGAGAAAGAGTTTTTACCTTTGCCGCAGAGTGTGCAAGATCCAACTCTCGGAGAATAGAATAATTGATGTGTAGAAAAGAATGAAATTTGATCAGAGACAATAAAAATGAAACAAGAAAACAGAAAATTGATTTAATATTTATCAGCTATGACACTTCAATTTAAGAGCTAAATCCTCATTATAATAGTCTCCTCCCCCTCCAAAGCAATGAAATATTAGACATAAAGCAATTGAGAGCTGTAGAATGCATTGGAGTAATTACCCCTTTAACTATCCTAGGACGTCCACTTTCAAAATTAACAGAAGTAAATTGATTTGTTCGAGGCCCACCAGAAGGTGTTCTTGCAACATTTTTTTTTTATCTCTTTTATGACGAGATTGAGAAGAGCAATGTGTATCTCACTGAGAGTCTTGAATTCTTAAAAAGGAAAATGCAAAATAAATACTTGTTACAGAATACCCTTGTTTGAAAAAAAATAAAAATAAAAATAGATGAATAAAAAACAGAAAGGAAATATAGATGAATATAAGATGGATATTTTGGATTTTGAAGTGAAAATATGTAATTTTGAAGTTATCGAAAATAATGAGGTATACATTTTTTTTTCCGTTGGGTTCATTTCTTTTGGGATATAAACAATCCATAACCGCTAGTTTGACTCGACTAATTTTAATTACTCTTACAAACTTCATCATGCGAACCGAAAGCTGAAAAATAACCAACGAATTTTTAAAAAAGAAAGGATGAAATGAAAAGAAACTTTAGTAACATAAGAGGCTTCACTTACATGCATATTCTAGTTCAAACTTTTCAGTTTGCATCTTTTGAGGAAGGTGAAATTTTCAAATACCATTTTGCATGCAAACTGTTGATGGATCTAAAAAGAGAAATCTTTAATATGGAAAGGAAAATGAGAAAAAAATACTCTGTAAAGAGGAGTTTGAAAAGAGAATTGGTATGTCAAACGAAATTCCTCAATTCAAAAGTTATAGCAAAATGAAAATAAATTTGGAGATTACATTTACATCCAACAATAATTAATACCATGCTTTTTGACAACATTATTGAAGAGCCAGAGAGAATTAAATATGAATTTGAGATCAAGAATACCTATATATGATGATACATTGGTTCAAACTGTATGTTCTATATTGTAAGTTACAATTCTAATTACAACATCCAATTATTCAAGTTTATAATTTTAGCAAAAATATGTAAATCAAAAAGCCAACATGCCACAACTCACACAACATAAGGCTTCCGATAGAGTAAATAAAGTACGAATGCTTTCATTAAGAAATGTTTATACCAATGTTGCTATTGAAAAGCAGTGTAAGGGAAAGGTATTTGTGCTTCCACGGTACCCAATATATCTCTATCATAAGATCATATCAGGGCTAGGACCTAATTCAAGGGAACAAGAATTTATCATTAGGTCCAATTAATTTCGAAGATGTAATCTTATATTTTATTTCATTGTATGCTAGAACATATGAGTAGAAGCCTATTGAAACCAATCAACCTCAAAATCCCATCTTAGCTGCTAAATTAACACCAAATAAGATATACAAAAGTGATAATTTAACTTAATTGCAAGTCCCCAGAGTTTTGTTTTAAAACCTAATATAGAATGATAATCACATTTTAATAGTAGCATTAAATGCACATATCATGTTTTATTACAGCACCTGTACAAGCAGTTATGCTATCAAAGTTCAGCATTGTCTTCCTAAGAAATTGGGAACAGAACATAACCTTAACTTCAAATGGGTACTACATTGCTTCAACTTCCTAAATGTATGTAGACAGGCAAAATACAACATAAATCTTTGTCATTAGAAATTGAATACTGAAAAGCAAAAGTACTGACCAAGGAATATAGTGAATAAACAAATAGAAGGACTCTTTCATGTATTCATCCTTTATGTTAAAAATTCCTTGGACATGAATTACAGATGAAGAAAACAAACAAGGTAGTATAGACGTTGACCTATAAAAGCTTATTTTACATCATAGACCAGTTCTTGGCAGAATTAGATCCTGCTTAACCTGGATGAACAGGGGCAAAACAGATCTCATGTGAAACCGAAGGACTATGAAATGAACATTAAATGGTTGGTTGTCTCTTTTTATATAGAGGTGGTGATAATCCTCATTCCATCTTGTAAATTCCGTGCTTCATGTGCATCATATTGGAATAGGATTTACGAAACATGTGAAGTAAAATATTTATTATTTACATACAAGTACTCGTGTATTTTTTTTGTCTACTCAAATTGCTATCTACACATAGTTTCTATACTTTTGGGCACAACAACTATACAATTAGGGCTTTTCCATTTGTACCAAAAATGGATGACAACAAATTTGACAACCTCTCACATGCGGCGGGCCTCGCGTGATTAAAAAACTCAAAAAAAAAAGTGGGGCCCCCTATTGTGAGTGTCGGTCAACTTGTATATCAACCATTTTCTTTACAAATAGCATGACTCATACAATTATGGGAGCAAGAATACAATTTTCATAAAGCTAAATGTTATTCCAACTGATTATCTGATATAAGACACTTGCGCGCACATCATAGATAGCAACCCAATCTCTTTTTGCACCTTCCGATTTTGGATCAACATTCTGAAGATATTCAGCTATAACCTGGAGAGACCAAATGATCAAACATATAAATGCGTCAAGATGTCCAATCTATTTCATGAGAAGTGAAATAATACCTGCGAAACATATTAACAAAACTAATGCAAGAGTAAGTGACAGGTAATGTTGCACAAACTTAAGATTACTTACAGTTTTCTACTCACAATGAAAATAAAACATCAGTAAACTCATCTCCAAGCGTAGCATTTTATTGGGTTCAGTTCAAAAATTTCACCCACACTAAGCTTAGTGTGGCTCCACCACAATCACTAAGTAAAGCTCGGCTTGTAGACTTATAAGCACTTCGGACAGTCGTACCTCATAAGCCATGCAGAGGGTGAGTACTATACATCTTTGAAAGCTTATCTAACTTTTAAAACCTATAAACTATTATATTTTATATTTTCAACATTCCTATAGATGAAATCTTACATAAACAGGCAATGGCCATAGTTGAATTTAGAACTTCATTTACTTTTGAAGATGAGAAGGGATTCAATTTCATCTCCTCGCTAATTTTTCTTTGGCTATTACAATGAAGGATTATTCTTAAATTTTTCATATTGAAAACTTCAAATTGGACAAGAAATAGAATTTGAAACTGTAATAAAAAAAAAATGCCAATAATTTCTGCTTTCCCTTATTTTCATTTTCCAAGTTTTTCTTCCCTCTTTAAGCCCATAAGCTTTGTTTCCCAGAAGAAATTAGAAACTCAATTTTAATTCATAATTTCATATTCCTAAGACCAAAAGAAATCACAAATTTAGAATAAGAGAACAAAAACTGAATGAAGCTTCCATAAAATCCAATTGAACTCTTCCCAGTAAAGTGCAATCTATATCAAACCATATCCATTCAAGAAACTAAACAATTATACCTCTAAACTACATTAAGACCAAAAAGATAAGTACAGAGAAATCCAAAATGAAGCACAACAGTTTAACAGGCAGAAACATAGTAATATTTCAATAAAAAAATTTGCAGTGAACTAATCAAATCACAGATATCAATAAACAAAGAGTAGTGACGAGCTGACTTTGAGAGAATTCTATTAGGTTTGGTTCACACTAAGCCCCGTTTTCTTTTGTTAAGAACTCAGATTTTTTAGAAAAAGTCGTAGAAGGAATTAGAAGTTATAAAATTAGAAAATGAAGACAAGGAGAGCGTTTGGTATTCCACTGCGGCTTTCTCTACCACCTTCGCCAGCATTAGACAAACTTGTGATTTTCGAATAATTTAATTTAGTATCCTTCGCCTCCTCAACCACCACATAATAACCAAATAAATCTTAAGAATATATATAGAGATCATAATAAAGCTTTAATCAGATGGGGGAACTAATTACAATAACAAATGGGTATCTTTAATCATTATGGAAGACAACTACAATAAACATAAATACAACCTGAAAAATGTAATTGTTAATAGAAATTGCAACCTAACAAGAAAATGAGATGAAGAAATACCCATGAGAATCAATTACAAGGCAGGTTTTTCCATGGTCTGGGCTTGTAAACTACAGCTCCAAGCTTGCGTTTTGCTTCAGGATCGGATTCAGTAACTTTCAATTTATAAATTTTCTTGGAAATTTTATTCATTTAGAATTTGAACGGAAATTAGCGGAGCAGTTTAATTCTTTCTCGGAATGATGGGAAGAAGTAAGTGCAGCGAATGTTGAAATTGAGGTTGATGAAATGAATAGCATCGAGTACCACAGTATATTTGCCGGAGCTGATATTTTTACATATATTGAAAGGACCATTACACCCTCCAATTCACAATTCGGTTTCCAAAAATGCCCTTCCATTCATAACTACAAATTATTTTCATTCGTTGCTGTGGTTAAGGGTAGAATGGGAATGCCATTTGCGTTGACAATATTGTAGTGTAGGTAAGTGAAGGCAATTGGACGAAATGGAGATGAAAGTAAAAAAAGCGATCGGTTTAAACCAGTTTACCATAGAACCAGTTCAGGTGTGGAAGGGACATAAATGAACAGTCATCCCCTCTTTTAAGGAAGGTAGGATACATAAATACTAGTTAGATATAAATGTCACACTCAAGTCAAAGTATGTGTTTCATGACCCTGCAATGTAAAATTTTATGTTCAATAGCTCAATTGCAATAAAATAAGTTTAGAGGCATCAAATTCCTTTCAATGGGAAAACTAATAAATTTTACGACTAATATGGATTTTGTTTGTCTTGAAAGATTGTCTACTTTAGCAACCTTGTTATTTTTAAGTGGCTTGTTCTACATGAGGATAAGGTGTTCCAAATCCCATCCTCCTTTTGTAGATCTATCAAAGTCCTACCTCTTTCTTCTTACCAACCATTGTGTATATATGTAATTACATTAGGTGATTAATCCATTATAAATATGTCACAAAATAGTATCGAATATCCAATATAATATCATCCAATTCCGGATGTGGCTCTACATGCACTATTAATATGCCACCAAAAAGCATACAATTTCGGATGTGGCTTTGCATGCAGTGCATCAAGAGGGATTTCTATGGGCCAATGGCCCGTATAATGCGGCCGAGATTGGCTACGAATGAAACGATATGATTCAAATATTCAAATGAATAAATCTTATTAATTAGGAAACTTGCTACTTGTTGGGTCGAGTCGTTAAAAAACTTTTAAAATGACAAATTTGGTTAGAATCAAGTATCCACGATTTCAATTCAAGAAACAAAAACCCTGTAGATTGGGTTGGTTCTCGATTTAGATTCCTAATTTTTTTGGAACCGGACGAGAAAATATGGGTTTCGGTTTGTCCAACAAATCAAAATATCTTGCAACTCTTTTCTATGTCAAACATCTAATTTTCTAAAATATTTCCCAAACAATATATTAGATCAACGGGCTTAAAATGATTACCAACACAGCATGTGAAAATCCACTTAACCAAACACACTCACTATGAGACCTAAAGCAACATTCGGGTTGCAGCCTCTATTTGATGCTTGTTAATCCATTGAGAATTTTGTACATATAATTATGAGGTTTTATATACAATAATTTCGGAATCAAATCACGCCAAGATTCTACTTTGGTCCGGCCTTGTTTTGTTCTTTTTATGCTTCGAAAATAAATTTGAAGGTAAAATAATTTGGTAAAGTTTTTAAAATTTCGCTTTTATACTTTCTATTCCAATTGAAAAAATTGCTGATTACTATGAATATATATAATAATCTATTGGATGGTTTAATATCGAATTTGAAATCTGCATAAATTTTGAGTTTGTAGTTAGAACGAACATCGAACCGAAATCATTCAGTCCTCGTTCCAAGAAAAGGGCCAGTCAAGTTTTGTTGAAGGATGAAGGCAGTGTGACACTTTTGTTGTCACCAAACCAATGGGTTGTGTTTACATGTTTTTTGTTGTATCCTAACTTAAATTATTATGTAAAAGTTAGGCAAGTTTGGATCTAATACAAGTTAGCATGTTGTCAAGTGTGGTTTAGTGGTAGTAGGTAGGATAGTTGGTGATGGAAAACACTTCTGAATTATACTCAATGATGGATGTATAAAGCAGCAGTGATAAACCATTATTGATATACACATATGAAAAAAATCTCTGTTTTTTTTTTCTCCCCTTGTTTGTGCAAAACCATCAGTGATATCAGAGCAATTTTTTCAAATCTTAGAGGAAGAAGAACCTGTGAGATAGATTTCTGAGAGATGACTAGTGATGAACCTTTCACCAAAAACCTTTCACCATATCAGCCGAGTGATTTGAGAGTTAGAGTGATGGCTTCAGGCAGTTTTTCATCTCCTTTGCCTTCTGTTTTTACAGGAGAGAACTACGATTTTTGGACTGCAAAAATGAAGGCTTATCTGAAAGCCTATGACCTATGGAAAATCACAGAATCAGGTGCAAAACCACCACCTCTTAGAGCAAATCCTACTATAGCTCAATTGAAGCAACATAGGAGGAGGTTGCAAAGAAGTTCAAGGCTTTGTCTTGCATTCAATCAGCCGTTTCAGATGTAATCTTTACCAGGATCATCACTTGTGAGACTACAAAGGAGGCCTAGGACAAATTGCTAGAAGTGTTTAGAGGTAATACAAGAACAAGACAAATGCAAGTTCTCAATCTTAGAAGGGAGTATGAGACCTTGAAGATGAAGGAGTCAGAGTCCGTTAAAGATTTCTCTAATAGGCTGATGAAAGTGGTGAATAAAATAAGGTTGTCGAGGGATGAACTACCTGATAAACATATGGTGGAAAAGGTTTTGATCAGTTTGCCTAAGAGATTTGAAGCAAAAATCTCCTCCCGTGAAGACTCTAGAGATCTGTCCACTATAACTTTGTATGAATTGATAAATGCCTTATAAATTACTGAGCAAAGGACGTTGTTCAGGTAGGAAGAACTAGTTGAAGGATCCTTGTTTGTCAAGGGAAAATATAAAGCTCAAACAAGATTTGGAGTGAAGAAGCATCCGCCTGAGAAGAAGAAGGTTGAAGGTAACAAAACTACTAGTAAAAATTATGGTCATCCACCTTGTCCTCATTGCAAGAAAATTGGCCATTCTCCCAAATAGTGCTGATATAGACCAGGAGTCCAATGTAGAGCATGTAAGCAATTTGGGCATGTTCAAAAGGTCTGTAAAAACCAGAAGGAGAAGCAGGAATCATAGTAGGCACAAGTAGCAGAAATTCATCAGCAAGAGGATCACTTGTTCATAGCAAGGAATGTAAGGGCCTGCAGCAGTGATGAAACCTAGTTGTTGGACAGTGGATGTACTCGCCATATGACCTCCAATCCCAGTATCTTTGTTACGTTAGATGAAGGCTGCAGATCAAAAGTTAAAGTTGGGAATGGAGAGTTTGTGAAAGTGAAGAGAGTTGGTGAAATTTCAGTACAGACTTCATCAGGTACTAAGTATATTTTTGATGTTCTTTATGTATCTAATATTGATCAAAATCTGATTACTGTTGGTCAATTCATTGAGAAAGACTACACTCTAATTTTTAAAGATAAAGGATGTACCGTATTTGATCTTCAGAATCAGGAAGTGATGGCTGTTGGAATGAGGTATAGGACCTTCCCTTTAGAGTGGAAAAATGTGAATTATCACGCACTTGCAGGCACTATAATGGAACTTTCTTTATGGCATAAACGGTTTGGACATGTTAACTATACATCACTTAAACAAATGCATGAATTGGAATTAGTTGAAAGCCTGCCTGAAATCAGTAGAGATGATGGATGTGTGTGTGATGTCTGCCAACTTGAAAAGGATACCAAGTGGCCATTTCCTAAAAATCAGTCAAGAAGAGCTTCAAGTAGGCTGCAATTGATCCATTCTGATGTATGTGATCCAATGAGAACACCTACTCTAAATGGCAGCAAGTACTTTGTGCTCTTCATTGACGATTGACAAGGATGTGCTGGGTATACTTTCTGAGGTTAAAGTTTGAAGTTGCTGGTGTATTTCAAAGGTTTAAAAACCTTGAGGAAAATGAGAGCAATTGCAGAATTAAAGCCATCGGATCAGACAATGGAACAAAGTATTGCTGCAGCCAATTTAATAATTCTGTGAAGATATGAGGATACAACATCAGCTAATAGTTCCTTATTCTCCCCAGCAGAATGATGTCTGTGAAAGGAAGAATAGAACAGTCGTGAAGATGGCCAGGTGTCTAATGTTGGAGAATAAGGTACCTAAAGAATTCTAGGCTGAGGTAGTAAACACAGCCGTTTACTTTCTTTATAGGTTACCTACAAAATCCTTGGACAAAAGACTCATTTTGAAGCTTGGTATGGAATAAAACCTGATGTCTCTCATCTGAAAGTATTTGGCAGCATTTCCTACACTCATATACCTGATGTGAAGAGGGATAAACTGAGTCCAAAGGCTGAAGTAGGAGTTTTGGTTGGATATTGCAGCAATGCCAAACGCTATAAGGTTTACAATCCTCAAAGCAAGAAAGTGATCTCCAGCAGAGATATCAAAGTGGATGAAGAAGCTTCATGGAATTGGGAATCAAGTACAGACAATCAACCTCAGATTCCAAATGTAATTCCTTAGGCAGTTGATACTGATATCAATTAAGTAAAAGTGGGATCTGATAGTGATTCATATTCTGAAAATGAAGTGCTGAGAACTAGGCCACTTGCTTATATAAATGCTAGATGTAATTCAGCTCAATTGGAGCCTTCAAACCTTGCTGAAGCTAAAAATTCAAAGGAGTGGATGGCTGCAATGAAGGATGAGCTAATCATAATAGAGAAGAATGAAACCTTGGTATTGGTTGATAGACCAAAGGATAAGAATGTGATCGGAGTTAAATAGGTGTCCAAAACTAAGCTAAATTGTGATGGTTCAATCAATAAGCTGAAGGCCAGGTTAGTTGTGAAAGGATATGCCCAACAATACGGCATTGACATCACAGATACTTTTCCTCATGTGGCCAAGTATGAAACTATTAGATTATTGTTTACCATTGCTGCTCAAAGAGGCTAGAAAATATATCAACTAGATGTTAAATAAGTCTTCTTAAATGTATATTTGAATAAGGAGATATTTATTGAACATCCAGATGGTTTCCTTGTAGCTGGAGCTGAGGATAAGGTTTATCTGTTAAGGAAGGCATTGTATGGCTTGAAGCAGGCTTCAAGAGCCTGGTATAACAGAATAGATGAATATTTGAGCTGCCTTGGCTTCATCAAAAGTGTTAATGAACAAACACTTTATATAAAACATGTGGAGGAAGAATTGATTATCATCTCCTTATATGTTAATGATCTTCTAATAACAAGCAGCAATCAAGTTTTAATTGACAAATTGAAAAGGTGAAATGAAGATGGCATTTGAGATGACAGACCTTGGGAAAATGCAGTATTTTCTTAGCATGAAAATAAATCAAACATAAGAAGGAATTTTTGTCTGTCAAATGAGATATGCTAAGGAAATGTTGAGGAAATTCAGCATGGAGAACTGCAAACCAGTGAGTATTCCCTTGGTGCAAAATTTAAAGCTGATAAAGGAAGATGGAAGCAAGAAGTCTAATGAAAAAACTTATAAGAGTTTGATGGGAAGCCTATTGTACTTAACCATCACAAGACCAGATATTACTTTTGCTAAAAATATGCTCTCCAGATTCAGATAAGAACCAAGTGAAGTACACTTTCAAGATGAAAAGAGAGTTCTTAGATATATCAAAGGGAATGCAGAAATGGGAATCTGGTTTAGAAGGTCAGAAAATTCAAATTTAGTTGGCTATACAGATAGTGATTGGGCCGGTCCCTTTGATGATATGAAACGCACTTTTGTTATGTATTTTATCTGGAATCAAGTGTTATTTGTTGAAACTCAATGAAGCAGAAAACAGTGTCTCAATCAACTGCAGAGATAGAGTACATTGCTGCATCAGAAGCCACTAATCAAGCTATCTGGTTGAGGAATGTTTTGGAGGATCTTAATCATAAACAATTGTGATAATCAATCAACCGTTGCAATGGTTAAAAATTTGGTGTTTCATGGAAGGACAAAGCATATCAAGATCAAGTATCATGGAATTAGACAAGCACACGAAAATCTTGAAGTGAAGCTGGTGCACTGCAATTCTCTTGATCAACATGCTGATGTTTTGACTAAAGCTTTGCCAAAAAAAAGGTTTGAAACATTAAGAAAATGCCTTGGTGTTTTCAACAAAAGTGTCAAGGAGGAGTGTTGAAGGATGAAGGCCGTGTGACACTTTTGTTGTCACCAAACCAATGTTTTGTGTTTACATGGTTTTGGTTGTATCCTAAATTAAATTATTATATAAAAGTTAGGCAAGTATGGACCTGCTACAAGTTAGCATGTTGTTAAGTATGGTTTAGTGGTAGTAAGTAGGATAGTTGGTGATGGAAAACACTTTTGAATTATACTCAATGATGGATGTATAAAGCAGCAATGATAAACCATTATTGATATGCACATATGAAAATCTCTATTTTTTTTTCTCCTCATGTTTGTGCAAAAACCATCAAGTTTTAACTAGAATGGAGCTGTACCAGCTAGTTTTGTTCGGGTTTTCAGGTAATTAAGATAAAAATGCACACCTCTATGCCCTAAGTAAAAAAGATTGAGCAGTGTAATGAGGAATAAATTTTGAAGTTTTTTGGGGTGCTAACCAGATCTAATGGATGCTTTAATCTGGCACAGCAATGTGTGTTCAACTAGTACAACATGTTCTCACCATCTCTCCTTGAGAGAGTCCGTAAACATACAATCTTGAATTATTACTTTTATTTGTTTTAAGAATATTACCACAATTAAGGTTTCTCTATAACAATTAGAGGAATTTGGAGACACTCTTTAAGAAGTAAATTCTTGAGGAAGGAGATGGCGTCGGGAATATCCCTTTGATGGAAGGAGGCAGAAAGCTTGCCTAAGGTTCTAATCTACCCACAATAAGAGGAATATGAAGACAACCCCATAATGTCCTACGAACTGGATAACAATGATGAGAACCTGCATTTTCCAAGGAAATCAGGAAAATTCCCATTCCTGAACAATTTCATTCAACAAAGATGGAGTAGTACAACGGGCATGGTGACCCTGTTTATCATTTAAATGAATAGACACTAAGACGAAGTTGAGGAAAGCAATCTCAGTATTGAAATACCAAGCTTTCATTTAATACTAAGAGGTTCAACAAAGAGGTGGTATAGCAAGCTCACTACAGGATCAACCAGAAGTTGGCCATAATCAAGCAAGCTTCTCTCGGTTCCTTCGCCTGAAGCCAACTAGGCAAAGATTTAGCCACCTTGCTAAATGATACGAGGCAAGAAGAGGGCAAGTTTCTAAAGAGCCATTTCTCTCTGTTTAGCGTGGAGCTGATTTTTTGTGAGATCATACCAGATGAGAAAGCGAAGGATGCTTTGTGGAACAGATTACTGATGGAAACTCTTTTCTGGAGGGAATTTCATAACAAAAACCCTCCCACATATCATCAGCTCGTCAATCTCATCTACACTGAGATCCATGCAGAGGAAACCATAGAAAATAGGAAGAAGATCGAACAAGGGCAAACGAAGAAGATATATGAGAAGGGAAAAGCACCAGTGCATGGAGAAAGGCTACCGAAGCAACCATACTTGCACTTTGACTAACAAAGAGAGAGTCTACATAATGTATCACATGTCCTTTCGTAGGTGGCATTGAAACTTATATCCCATCTCAGGCGAAATTTTTTAAAGATACATCCCATAAGGGGTCATGAAACTAATGAGTGTCTCGAAGTAATCAAGATTGCTCAAAACAGAACGAACAAGGGGATATGCATGAGGCCCTATTAATGTAAAACCTCTCCACAATGGTCAAAGTGGACATGATCGGGGATCGGGACTAAGAAATGCGAGACCCACACATGTATTAGGGAATGCTCCAAATCATCAACCACCAGTAAGCCACAGATCTATACTATCATTAGTGAACCCTATGTGGATAGAGAGACGATGAACTCGTGAAAGAAATACACACGAGCTGCCAAGAAACCAGCACTAAAAAATTATTAGGTTCGAGGTAACCCTGAAACTAAATTTTCTTCAATTGAATTTACTAATGA
>CAIGRB010093715.1:0-23639 GCA_903798255.1 Fraxinus quadrangulata | reverse complement strand
AAACAATTTCTCTAAGAGGTAGATTTTATTAGGCAATGTCTTAATTAGAAACAAAGCATCTAATGCAGTCCAAAAGTCCCTAGGGGTTGTATAATCTTCAACTTGTCTTACTATAGCATTAGACAGGTGCAATATAATAAAATTGTATGCTATTTCATTCATATATTGAATTTCATCAGAATTAGCTTTCAATTCATTAGAAAAAGTTTCAGGATCATCAAGAGCTTTATCAATCCTTTGTTAGACTAATATGACCCTCATTTTCAGCTTCCAAATTGAGTAATCTCCATTTTCATCGAATTGTGATAATTCAAACCCATCACAGATTCTGTAAAAGAGTGATTATTACTCATGGATATAAGTGATTTTCAATCTGAAGATCACTTAAGTTGCAGAAAAAAAATTTTAAAAAAAATTCGTGCAAATTATGACAAGTAAGCTGAACTCAGAATTAAAAAACAGTACTAATAAAATATACATAGACTGAAGCAGCAACAAACAATCAATCTCTAAGTTATAACAGTTGGTACCAAACACTCAGATTGAAAGAAACCGAAGATAAAACCTAAACGTGCTCCTATTACAGTCAGCCAATTTATTCAGGTTATGAATAAACTAAATCACAGTATATTAACCAATTTACAGATTCATATTAAACATGCAAATCAATTATTGAACAAGGGTTAATATGAATAATCTCACCAAAAATACCGTGTATAATAGTATTTAAATTTTCACTTTCGTTTAGGAAAATTGGATCCAATTTAGATCCGGATTCAAGAACACCCAAGCCTCCAAGGACCTCAGTTCAAAATGATTTCAGTGAACTGCACAATTGAAAGAACGCATCAATACGAAAAGAAGCTGGAAAAACAATATAAAGACCTTACCCACAGTCTTACAAGGTTCTGATACCAGTTGTTGGTATTAATTCCCCAAATACCGCATAGACCAAACCAAATGATCCAGAAAACATACACAACGGAAACGAAAATAACACAAAGAATTGTTCACCCAGTTCGGCAAAGCCTAATCTGGAGGGCTCAGAGGTAACCCAAACCTGTCACTATGCAAGAAACTTCAAGAGAGAGTGATACAAGTCTGTACAACCAATACTCAGAATAACGACCACTTCTAAATGATCATCGATCCACAGACGGATCTCCCAAATCACCTATTCAACACAAGAATCAGAAACCTCACAGCCTAACTAAATGAAACCTAAAACTCTGAACACTACACAACAATACACAAGATTATAGGCTCAGTAGATGAAGAACAACAACACAGAACCACGATCTAAACAACTCAAGAAATGGAAGTAAAACCCTAAATGAATCACTGTAAATTGCCTTCGTTAGAGAGAATGAAAATTGTAAACTAGAGGCCAAAGAAAGATAATGACGGTAGCCAAAAGGAGTATTTATACTTCTATCCCCAGCCTTAGATCAGATCCAATGGCTCAAGTAAGGCTCAAACAAAAACAGATCCGTGTGTTATTAAATGGGCCAATAAAATCATGCCAAGTGGACCGGTCATCAAAGATGCATTTTCACTTATAAAACCAGGTTTTAAGAACCACAACTCACAATTTATAATATGTGAATGAGTATGATGTGTTATGGTTCCATCCTCCACACCTGTATTTGTTGGGCTTCTGTGATGCGCTATTGAGTTGCAGTTTCTTGACTTGAATTATTTCAAATAAAAGGGCCAGTTTATATGAAGGTTGGTCAGGGTAGCTGTGGGGAGGAGGAGATGGCCTATGGCCTATGAGAATGGCGGCATGACGTGGGGTAAAAAAGGTATGGACTGGCTGCTGGGGGTGGGGAAGAGAGATGGTGGAGGCAATTGGGTGTTAACTTTTTAGGAGGAGAAAAGTGTGGCTTGCGTGGCTGTAATGGGGTGCAAAGTTCCGTGGAGGCCAGGGAATGCTGGTAAGGGTGAATTTGTTATTGAAGGTAGCCAAGGTGACCTGGTTGGCTGCCAAGGTTGGATGGTTTGATGGAAGCTTTTGGAGGTGGAGCATGTTCTCTTTGCTGTCTATCTTGTGAATAGTGATGTTTCATAGTGTAAGATCCGATCCAAGGTGCAATACAGTTCATTTCAAATAGAGAACTTTTGTGAACTTTCTGTTCCAATGCGTTTTTGGTGGACAATGTTGGTTGTGTGAGGTGTGGAATATGCTGTTGGAGATTGCAATGGGGATATAGAGGTGGCAACTGTGTTTGGAGTGGGTTGGTGGAGACTCTTGAAGGTGCAGTCTTTAGGCCCTTTGATCAATTTTGTGAATGATGAGTTTATACACTATAAGATTTGACTTTGGTGTGGATGATGAACCTGAGAGCACCACAAAATTTGTTTCTAATAGGAAGAGCTTGAAATTATTCTTTTGGAATGCATTCTTTTGTTCTCTGAATATTTTCCACATATGGACATCATTTCAAGACATTGATGATATGATGGGCTTGTATTCTATATGATTTTATAATCTTGCTATTGTACAATTTCATCCTATGAACTTAATACCTTTACAGGAAGCTAATAAACCTCCGGATTCTTGGTTTGAGATGAAAATCAATACACATGTATACGTGACAGGGTTGCCTGATGATGTTACCTATGATAAGGTTAGTGGTGATATTACTTTTACAGTCCACTTGCTCGTCTCTCTTTGGTTTTCTTGATTAGCTTTACATAGCGAAAACTCTTCATTTCTACGACCGAGAGCTGCATATAAGATTGATGCTTGCTGAAAGTTTTCACTTTTTCATTTGCTCCAAAGAGTTTTTTTTTAGAGACTGATATATAATATGCAGGTTGAAGTATTTTCCAAGTGCGGGATCATAGAAGATGTAAGCAATATTTTGTTTTTTAGACAAATTAAAATGTTATCATTGATTGTTCCAAAATGTTTTGTGACTACGCAACGGCATGCACCAGGCACAATTATTTTAGAAATTAAGTTTCAGGTCATTGAGCAGTTGGTTAGTCACATTAGGTTTTTGTCTACCTCCACATCGTTCTTTTAGAAATTTTGAGTTTTGTTCTTCACTTTTTATCTAATTGTGGGATAAATTGGATTTATAACATTGAATGGAATTGGGACACAGATGGAATGCTATTAGCTATATGCTAAGAGATGCTAATATTTTCCGGACTTTTTCTCAACTGGTTTGAGCAAAGTTTCACTTTCAAACGTAGTTGTCAAGACTAAACAGAGGATGTGATTCTAATCTTCACCGTTAACATGGTTAAATCATCTTAGGTGCTGAATTGTTGGAAACTGATTGTTTCATATCAATTGTCGGAGCTTGACTCTGTAATTAATTGAGAGTCCAAAAGATATTTTTCAAAGACAAGAGACATCAAGTTACTTCCTCTTCGTCCACTTCTCTTCCATGTGCTATTTGCTTATGAGTAAGCTGCATTTTCATTTTAGAACATAAAGTAGGTTCAGATCACTTAGTTTGAGGCTTCAATATATGTGGCCTTCTATAAGAATTGCTTATTCACTCAATTGCTTCTTCTTAGACAACTGGGTATTATACTTTCTTCTGGTCTGATCAAAAGGCGTGGTTAGGATTGCTTCGTCATTTAATTGTTTCGTCTCAATCATGACTTAATTTCTTTTGTCTAAATGATGAAAAAGTGTGATAGGAGCGTGAAAAGACTAGTTTGTTATTTAAGCTTGAAGAGGCGTGGAAACTTAGGAATCTCTTTGTTTTGAACATCAGAACAACTTACATTTAATTATATTAAGATAAATTCCCAAGTCTTAACCTGGTATCAGAATTCATTAAGCTCCAACGAGCAATTACATTTAATTATACATTTGGGAAACCAATATTAACCTGTCTGATGGGATGGTATTATTATCAACCATTTGTCAAAATCATTTTCCTTGACCTTTAACGCCTAGCAAATTCTCTTAGATGACTATCAACCAATTATATATTTATGGTTTGATGTTGGATTCATTAAAAATATCTTCGAGAAGTATTAATCTTGAATTGATTTAACGCCTAGCAAATTCTCTTAGATGACTATTTTACCCGTGGAGGTTAGAATATATATTTTTGAGGTCCATGTCACTAATTTTCAAAAGGAATTGATGAACCATTATGCTGTTTATGACTGAAACATTTAGGACCCCGAAACAAAGATGCCTCGAGTGAAGATTTATGTTGACAAAGAAACTGGAAGAAAAAAGGGGGATGCACTTGTAACATATCTGAAGGTAATGTTTCTTGCTTACAGTGCTTGTATCATTGAATGGTTTTCAACAGGCTGCCGAAAATTTGTGCTCTGAATTAGAGGAAGACGTACACGACGAATGTGGAAAGCTTGGGCTGGTGGATTATGTTAAGGTATTGCCAATATTTTCTTGTTGATTGGTTTACTAATGCTAATTAAACTGCTCTAAAGCCAATGATATAAAGGTCCAAATCAATACGTGTAGGATGAGGATTCCGCTAGTATATATAATGCATAACTCTGGTTCATGTTTTGGCCTGGTCTTTTGCAGGTTTGTGAGAAACACCCACAGGGTGTTGTCTTGGTCAAATTTGCAGTTTAAGAATAATTTCTTATTCATTTAAGTTTGGCTTATTAGCTTTATATCATTTTACAACTTAATTTTTTTTTCAAGAATGCATGTGTAGCATAACGTTCATGGATTCTATTGTGGATGGTCTTCTTCTTTTCTGCTAGGAAGTTTCATAGAAGAGAAGATAGATACAGAGGTGTTAATTAAAATAATATGATCGTGTAAAAAAAAAAAAGTGGAATATAATTTAAAGTAGTTCAAATAAAATGGTACGTGAAGCGTTACATAATGTAACATAACAGGTGTGATTTTTTTTTTTTTCAATTAGGGGTATTTTGGTATGTTCATCCATCTATAATGGCAAATTTATAATTATCTTTGCCTAGGGTTTTTTTTTTTTATTATTATTACCATTTAAGCAAAGAGTATTATTTAGATGTAAATTTACGAAGTACAATGCAGAAAGTGTAAACACACCCAATATACATGGTGTATTTTCAATTTTGTAAATGTCCCTAGCACAAATAATGAGTTAAATATCACGCAACTTCAAATTTATTCCAAGTTCTAGAATTGAATTTTTTTTTTTAATATTGCAATGATATGGAAAAGTTTGCCTTAAACCATATTGTTCAGGATTTGAGAAGGTCTTGGATCTCCTTTTTCCTTTCCATCTAGCACAAGTTTGTTAAACTTCGGCACTCCATGGAGCATGTTCGTGTTAAGGGATATATATCTCATATCGATAAATGATGTTAACACAGACCAATTTATAAAAGATCTTGGGCTACTCCTCTTAAAAATGTTGATCTTTTAAGATGGAACCCCAAATCTTAACATGGTATCAGAACCTATTATGTTCCAACGAGCGATTCGATCCTGTTAAGACTCCAAAAGTAAGCACGTGAATTTCAAGATTGATCTGCTCAAATGAGCCACCATCTTGCGAGGGCGTATTAAAGGATATATATCTCACATCGATAAATGATGTTGACAGGACCAATTTATAAAAGATCTTGGGCTACTCTTCTTAAAAATGTTGATATTTTAAGATGGAACCCCAAATTTTAATAGTTCGAGCCTCATTTTTTTTCTTAAGAATGCATTTTGCAATTTTGGAATAATAGATTGATGGAGAATGTGTAGTTAAAAAATAAGGAAAGTGTTGGGTTTGCGTGTAATATTATTTCATTGAAAAATGTGCGATTGAAGAGACAAAAGAAAAAAATGTATTTTGAAAAGAATGTGAATCAAACAAAGGGTAAATGTTGTCAAGTGATCACACTGGACAATATTAAAAAATAAAAAGAAGTTAAAATCTAGTTAATTATAGTGTCTAATACTGCTTACCTAACATGCAACTATGGTTTTAATGCCTTGCTCCATTCAGGTTTCGATTGCACAACCATACAAATGTTAGAGAGTCTTTTACGTGAACTGGGTCGATGAATCCTTTTTCGATACACGCCTTTGATAATTCTTCATTTCTATCAGGTTTGGTGGAAGGCAGATACATGCAAGTGAGGATGATGGAATGATTAACCATACTTTGGTACGGGACTTGGATGAAGAGACTGATAGATTGGAGAAGTTCGGAGCCGAACTTGAGGCTGATTGAGGCGATCCCTACTGATTAATGTGGAAAACTGCATGATTCTATTCTTGTAAGAACGCCTAAATTAGGGACTTGTACATGGTGTGTATCTTGAATATGATCTATTATAATTGCCAATTTTGAGTTTTATTTATGTAATATTTCGTGTAGATTTTAGGGTACTAATTCATCTATGTTTTTAAATCCCGGATGGCTTGCTATTCAGTTTACTATTTACTATTCCAAGCTTTGAAATGACCTGTATGCCCTTTTCGACTATGAAATTCATATCCGACCGTTGGTCCTGATGATTTACAACTTCAGAAACCTGTGATATATATATTTTTTTTGGGGGGAATATTTTTATATAATATTCTGAGTTAACTCTATGTTTATATTTGGTGAATTGGGAGTGTTATTATTTATTGAAAATAGAATTGGGAAACAGATTTTTCTATTTCACTACTTTAATGTACAATACATGGCTTCTATTTATAGTACAAGCAATGAGAGAATAAAAGGAAAATGCAAATCTTCAAAATCTTCTATAATCTCTAAACAAGGCAATAATCAATTAGCATACTTTATCTATAGAAAGTAGAATCTCCAACAATAATATCTAATCATAGTTCCAATAGTCTCGGGATTTCAATACTTCCTCTCATATTGATCATATAATTTGAAGATGAAATCATCGAATTTTGGTCTAGATAGTTTTTTGGTAAAGATATCTACAGTTTGTGCTAGCGTGGGAACATAGGTTGAATAAATAGTTTTTACCTCAACTTTTTCTTTGATAAAGTATATGTTCAACTCTACACGTTTTAGTTCTGTCATGCAGAACTGGATTAAGGGAGATATTGATTGCTGCTTTATTATTACAATAGAGTTTGATTGACAATTTTATCGTGACATGTAATTCTTCCAGAAGTTTCCTCAACCATAGTTCTTCACACATTCCTTGTGCAACAGCTATGAACTTATCTTCGACATTACTTCAGGCTACTGCAATTTTTTTTTTTGCTTTTCCATGTTACTAATTTTTCCCATACAAAGGTATAGTAGCCAGTAGTAGACCTCATATCGTCTATTGATCCAGTCCAGTCCATATCTGTGTAGATTTTAACTTCTCTCCATTCATTCTTTTTTAAGAATAGCACTTACGGAGGAGCCCTTGAGATATCTGAATATCTTATAGACAGCTTCTAGGTGACTTTCCTTCTTTAAAATCATGTGTTGACTTACCAGACTTCTTGACAATGCAATATCTGGTTGGTGTGTGATAGATAGATTAGTTTCCAATTGGTTTTTGATATGTGTCAGGTTCTACTAGATTTCCTCCTTCTTTAGCTGTCTTCCCAACATTTACAGTTGCATTGCTTGGTTTTCATCCTAGTATGCCAATTTCGATTAGGAGATAAAGGATGTTTGTTCATTGTGATACACTTATGTCTCGCCTCGATCTAGCGACTTCCATTCGTAGAAACTATCGCATAGGTCCCAAATCCTTTATCTCAAATTCACTGACTTTTCTTAAGCCTTTCCAATTCTATTATGTTATCACTCGTTAGAATAATATCATTGCCATATACAATTAGAATCGCTTTAGTACCTCTTCAAATTGCCAAAGGAACATAATGTGATCTGATTGTCCTTGACGATATCCTTGACATTTCAATACTTTTGCAAATCTATCAAACCACGTTCTCGGTGATTGCTTGAGTCCGTAAAAAGATTTTTCTAGCTTACATACTCGATCTTTTTTATTTACCTTGTAAAAATCTGGTGGTAATGTCATGAAAACTTCTTCTTCTAATTCTCCATTTAAGAATTTATTTTTGATGTCCAGTTGTTGAAGTTGCCAATCCAAATTTGCTGCTAGAGATAGGACTTGAATTGTATTTAAATTTTGCTACTAGCGCAAATGTTTCTGTATAGTCGATGTCGTAGGTCTGTATGTATCCTTTTGCAACCAATCGAGCTTTATATCTTTCTATTGTCCCATTAGCTTTGTATTTTAGATTGAATATCCATTTGCATCCAACATGTTTCTTTCCTTATGGTAAGTGTGTACTTCCCAAGTGTTATTTGTTTTCCCAACGCTTGCATTTCCTTTAGTATTGCTTCTCTCCATTTGGGGATTTTCTAGGCTTCCTGAATAGTTCTTAGAATTACTGTACTGTCAATATGAGATGTAAAAGTATGGAATTCTGTAGACAGAGCATTATAGGATATGAACTTTGAAATATGATGAAGAATACATGACTGTGTTTATTTTTCGAAAGTGATGGGTAATTCGGTATTAGTTAAATTTAGCATAGCAATTGGTTGTTTTTGTTAACTGACTTCTAGATAATAAATTGCATTATAAATTTGGAACGTGAAGGACAAACTCTAAAGTTATAGAATCAAAAATTTGAATACTCCATTTTCCTACGACGCTAGATAGGGAAACATCTACAATTTTAACTTTAAGATTACCGACACATGTTGCATATGAAGAAAATAGGTGATACGAATCCATCATGTGGTGAGATGCTCTAGAGTCAATAATTCAGGGTGTTTTAGATTGCGTGGACTTTAAGACTCAAAAAATTATATCTGTGAGCTAGTGAACTTGAAGGATTATTCGTGGAGGTTTGAGTTGATAATTGAAGGCTGGAAAACATTTTGTAAAGTTGCTCTATTTGCTTGGCATTAAAGGCATTATTGGATTCCTTGAATTTTTCTATTTGAAAATCGACGAGCACTTGATATCCCTGATTTCTATTATTTTGCCTCGATTCCCAATTTGCTGGCTTTCCGTGAATGTCCCAACATGTATCTTCCTTGTGTCTGGCTTGCTGCAGTGTTCATATCAGGATCGATCCTTTTGCTGTTTTGAACTTGACCCATTGTTGACCCTTTAGAATATAAGCCTAACGCTCTAGGCCTATCTCCAGAATAATTAGACCCAATAAGAATAGATAAGTTTTTCCAATTGAGGGTTTCATGGAATTGACAAGCCAAGCAGTCACCAGTAGGTTCTTCGATCTCCATCTTTGAAGATGAGCAAGATTGGTTGGCATCTTCGTCTCTCCGGTTAGGTACCTAAGCTTTCATTTTTCGTCAATTATTAGCTTTATAGATTGTGCCCACTCTCTATAGTTCTTTCCATCTAATTTTTCTACCGTGAGTTGAAATGATAAATTTTCTATTTCTCCGGGCTTACAGCAGGGGTGGCCTGTGTTTCTCCGTTGAAGAATTCAGAGGTCATTGAACCTCTGTTGTTGGTGGCAGCCTTTGTCATTCTGTCGGCTCTGATATCATGAAAATAGAATTGGGAAAAAGATTTTTCTATTTCACTTCTTTAATGTATAATAGTACAAGTAATGAGAAAATAAAAGGAAAATACGAATCTCCAAAATCTCCTATAATCTCTAAACATGGCAATAATCAATTATTATACTTTATCTATAGAAAGTAGAATCCCCAACAATAATATCTAATCATGGTTCTAATCATCTCGGGATTTCAATATTTATATTCTCTTGCTACGATATAATGTAATATAAAGGTGATTTTTCAAAGAAGCTTCTTAGTCTAGGTGAAATTTGTTCACTCATTACTTTTAGTAAAGATCAAGTTGATAAGAATCTGTTTGTATCCTTGAGTTCTAAGAAGACAGGACATATGCTCACCTGATCAGAGCGTGATTAACAGCTCTACGGCTCCATCCCAAGGCCATTAGGGCAGTAGAGGACTATTCTCAGCTGGGTTGACTTGTCTGGGATGGCAAGTAGTTGTCTTACAAGTTTTTACACTTGTTTTGGATAAAAGTGGCTGACACAGTGTTTTTTGTTGCTCTGTAACTTTTGTCCTAGGGTGGTGGTTCTGTGGTGTGGGTGAGGTCAATAGGGATTTGCTGGCGCCAGTGGCGATGGTGGTGCTGATGCTGGTGGTCTCGGTGTTGAACATTAAACCATGGCAAGCTTCTAATAAATAGGGGAAATTGAGCATTTCATTCTCAACCTTTGGAGACTCTCTAATCCATCCCCCACCTGTTAAAATTGATAAAATTCATACCCAACCTTTAGTGACTTTTGCACAATTTATCCTTCTTGACATTTTCGTCAATTGAGGTGCTAAAACATCACGTGGATTGCACGTGACATAATTTCCCCGAGGCAAGTATTTATTTTTCAAGGAAAGTATTAGGTCTTGATTTTTCGTTTATTAAGTATTGTTTAATCTATTTTATTAAACACGTCATTCGAGAGAAATTGAACAAAAGTGAAGGTCGAAGTAAAAAAAAAAAAAAGTTATCATCTTTTCGCCTTGATTAACAGAACATCAAGGGGCAACACATGCTTTGTTTTCGTCATGATCTGAATATGCATTGTCTTCTTAATTTACCTATGTTCGTTTTAAACACTTCTTGCATAACCACTGTATATCCATGGAATTGTTTCAATTGTTTAGTGTGTTGGTTTAAGAAGAGAGCTAGAAGAATATTTGGACACCAGATTGATTGATCTTGGTATTTCAATACTTAGAATCATCCATTATATTTCAAGTATTTTATAAATTGAATCATTCGTGAGTTATCAATACAAATTATGTTTTCAATAACTAGCAGATATAAAAGTAATAAAATATATTACCAAATACATATTTCCACACTTAATCCAATATAAATATGTTTTCAAATAACATTCAATATATAGCATAATGTATCCATTCCAGTTGTGGCTTTCCATGCAATGTCTCAATAAAAGGTTTATGAGATGGTTGTCACATAAAATGCCAAGAGTGACTATGAACAAAAGTGATATGATTCAATCATTCAAATGAATAAATCTGATTAATTATGATACTTACTAGTTGGACCTAGCACTAATTGGGCTTCGTAATCATCTACTTTTTGGGTTGAGGTCATTAGGTCAGGGAGGATAAGTTTTATAAAATAAAATTTTATTAGAAATCCCAAAGTCGGATGCCCACGACTCCGGTTCAAGAACCAAAAATTGACCTGGATTTGATTTGTTTTCGATTTCTAATTTTTTTTTTTTTTTTTGGAATTTGATCAGAACTTTCGATTCTGGTTCGATTTTTGTTTAGGAGGTTTTCGGATGAAAATGTCCATCCCTAACTTGAAGGACAGAAGAGTTTCAAATGATAAAAGTGTAAGAGCATCTTCAAGAGATTTTTATTTTTTATTTTTTAAGAGCATATTCTACAATTTATAGAGTAAAATTTTTAAGTACTTCAAAAAATTATTTATATTTAGGAAATGCTTATTGTACATCACCATTTACATAATCTTTTATAGATTGATGAGGTGTGGAGATTTTTTTTATTTGGTTAATGAGATTTTGACCCAATCAAATCTCGTTACATGATCTGTTGACAAATAAATCTGTAAGTTGTAATGTACATGAAGCATAATCGTTATAATTAATAGTTAGTCCTTATTTGATGGCTATTATTTTGAAAAATAATGATATTTTGAATAGTGATTTTTTGGAGTGTGTAATGAAAAAGAAATTTTTTTTTGAGTTTACGTGCAAAATATTTTTATCGTAGGAATGTGGTTGAATATGAGTATGAGAATTAAAAAGTTTTGTTTTAAAAGGAGACAAACATGAGCTTAATTCTATTACTTTTAAAAAAATATTTATTATTTTTTTATATTTTTTATTTTCACTAACTTCCTTTCAAATTATTATATTATTTTTTTTCTATTGAAAATTAAATAGTTTGAATGAATTTATTTATAGAGAGTAATTATTTAAATTAAAAGTTAATTTAAAGTGTATATTAAAATATGTAATTTTAAGATTGACTTTTAAAAATAAAAGAGTATCCTAAATTTTACGCAGACTATTTAAGATTGATGCAATGGAGAAATGACTATTTCTATTTAAAAAAAAAAAAGGTGCCTAAAGTAATCGCATTTTGATTCTACAAGCGATTTTAGTTTAAAAAAATGTACAAACAGAACCACGAACCCTAAACCCTGTTTCTTTCAATCCGCCTTCCTCCACCACTCGCCACCGTAAAATGAGCAAATCAACTGTATGGTCCCGCCTTCTCCGCCATCCCATACGACGCCTCTTTGAACCACCAAAATGCCTCTCACCTCCATTTCCACTTCCCAATTTATCCACCACCCCTCCTTTCACTTCCCAGTTCACGAGAAAATACAGCACCAATTTCACCAACTTGTCGTTGAATGCACGTGTCGCCGCCGCGGACCGGGCGCTGCAGGATCTCTCGGTCCAGATGGAGCGCGAAAGGCAACGCGAGAAAGAGGAGAGGCAGAAAGCGGGGCTGGATACTGCCGATATTGATGCCGATTACGATGAGGATTACATGGGCGTGGATTCGATTATTGAGAAATTGGATAAACAAAAGCTGAAAGGGGAGAGCTCGGAGCTGAACCGGTACGAGGAGGCCACTGACTCGGATTCGGATGATGATGAGAGGTTTTCGGCTGATAACATGAATAAGCAAGCTGATCAGTTTGAAAAGAAGTTCAAGAGGCATGAGGAGCTCCTTCAAAAGTTCACGAAAGCTGGTAGTAGTTTTGTTGACCTCATTACATGCATTTGCCATTTTTGCTTACGTTTGTTTACTGGAATTTGTGTACTTACAGCAATTTTATTTATGTGAAAAAGATATGGTTGTTGGGGTGTTAGTACTTTCCATTTCTTGATTTCTGTTGCCCCTTTCTACCCTGCATTTTCTGTTTTAATTACCTTTGATAAAGGAAATGTTAGTTATGATTCGTGATTGTACCTTACAACAAAATGATTAGGATTTTAAGTTGGTTTCACATGCCGATTATTTATACTTGGTTTTTGATACCCGTTTTTATTTAGAGTAATTGTGTTTGGAGATGTAGAATGTATTACACGAGAAGTTTCTCAGAGTACAAAGCCCTTGGTTTGTTAATCTTTTCCATGAAAGCGTAAATAATGTATGAAATCTCCTGAAAGAGATCCAAAAAACTTACTAGTGTGATAAAAGGGTTTTTTGTCCTCAGGCGTTATAGTGACAAGTGAATAAAATTTTTGTTCTTTTGTAATGAATGTGATTGCAGGATTTGTTCTCTACAATAAGATTTTCAGTACAAAATACCAGATATTGTGAACTGGGCTTTAGTTTCTGAATGATATACTACAGCATGAATTGTCAAGGAGTTCAATACGAACTATTAGTGGGCTATGTTTCATTGTTTTGCAATTTAAACATTTTCTTCTCTTCTTTGTTTTGGTATTATATACATCTATTTAACTTCATATATTTGAGCAGAGACTCTTGATGATGCATTCAAGTGGATGAATAAAATTGACAAGTTTGAGGACAAGCATTTTCACCTGAGGATGGAGTACCGTGTTATTGGTGAGTTGATGAAGAGGCTAAAAGTAGCTGAAGGGAAAGAAAAATTTCTTCTTCAGGTGAAGTTGAATAGGGCCATGAGGATGGTAGAATGGAAGGAAGCATATGATCCAAATGATCCCACCAATTATG
Source organism: Fraxinus quadrangulata (assembly GCA_903798255.1). Lineage (NCBI taxonomy): Eukaryota > Viridiplantae > Streptophyta > Magnoliopsida > Lamiales > Oleaceae > Fraxinus > Fraxinus quadrangulata. Next base: position 9,981 of record CAIGRB010093715.1, on the reverse strand, counting down.
GAGTCATTCAGAATGATCAGTTAGGATCTTCTGTTGATCTTCTGCAGCATGCTGGGTTCGAAAGGGAGCAGCGGTTGATACAAGGTGGAGAGGGTGATGATGACTTAGAGTTTGATGACATGAAGGAGAAGGATACTATAATAATGGAAAAGCTCAATGAATTAGACAAGATACTTGAGCAGAAGCTGTTGGCATTGGATCACACCTTTGGAAAGAAAGGGAAGCTTCTGGAGGAAGAAATTAGAGATCTTGCTGAGGAAAGGAACTCATTGACTGAGAAGAAGAGAACACCTCTCTACAGGAAAGTATGTGGATGCCTATTCTGCCTTTCTTAATATACTAATGACTGACTTGAGCCTTCTAAGCAATTTTTTACTAAAACTAAATGATTATTTCCTTACCATTTTTCTCTTTAAAATTTGATTGCAACGTGACATTACTGCTGTTATTGTTCGATAAATTCAGTGTTTGAGAAGTAGATTTCTTTCATGTCACATAAAGATAGTTGTTTCGTACAAGGCTGCTAACCTCTGTGAAACTTAGGTCAATATTTCTGCTTCACCAGCATATATATGCTACCATAGAATGGATATTTATCCTGGGTTGATGAGCTTTAATTTAATATCTGATTATACGGGTTCATTCTGCTCATGTTAGCATTACATTGTGGGGTTCTTTTATCTTCCATCGAACCATCACTGTCAATATTGGTTATGCTTTTTGGCTTCTCACGAATCATCTTTTTCCTTCGTTTCAATGAACATGATCATCTGTACTGTTTTACTCACTGTAAAGCTAATATTTGACTCAGTCTGTGCTCAATGATTTCAGGGTTTTGATGTGAAACTCATTGATGTCAATAGAACCTGTAAGGTTACAAAGGTAATACATTCTCTATGTTGAACTTTCTATCCCCCCTCTCTCTCTGCGATTTGAGGAACTTAATAATTATGCTATATATGAATGATACAGGGAGGTCAAGTTGTCAAGTACACTGCAATGCTAGCTTGTGGTAACTATCATGGTGTTGTTGGTTTTGCAAAAGCAAAAGGTCCATCGATTCCTATTGCTCTTCAAAAGGTATCATGCTGGTATTTGCCTTCGTCGGTGAATTTCAGAAAATTTCTCTGTTGAAAATGGAATCAGTTGATCTCATGGTTAACTAGCGAAAAAAGTTCCATTGCTGCTAGATGAATGAGTAAAACTTTAACTAATTTTGTTTCAAATATGTACCATAGGATCTTTCTATTGTGTGAAGACAATTTGTATGTTAAGAATGCCTGTAAATTATCTGGTTGCTCGTGCTAACTACTTTTCGAATATATATTTGATTCCTTGGGATCTTTTACTCATATTATTGTGTTTTTTTACTGATTCATTTTCTGACAGGCCTATGAGAAATGTTTTCAGAATCTCCATTATGTTGAACGGCATGAGGAGCATACAATTGCACATGCGGTCCAGACTTCATATAAAAAGACCAAGGTTCTATCTAATTTTCTAGTTCCTTAAGCTTGTTCTAACGGAAAAAGGAAAATTAAAGCTAAAAGAAAATGTTCGTTTCTTCTTGTTAACCAAATATTGTATCTACTTTTAGGTGTATCTTTGGCCTGCATCCACTCAAACAGGGATGAAAGCAGGCAGAACTGTCCAAACAATTCTCAATTTGGCTGGTTTCAAAAATGTGAAATCAAAGGTAAAAAAAATAAATTTAATGTCCTGTGACCTGCAAAATTGGTTTCTAAATTCAGGATGTCTTAACATGAGTACTCTTATAGGTCATCGGTTCAAGGAATCCTCATAACACAGTCAAGGCTATTTTTAAGGCTCTAAATGCGGTATGTAGAATAATCTACTCATTCTAAAGGCTAACTATTTTGTATATTTGATTTAACTCAGGATGTTTGCATTTTGTTTTCTTTTACAGATTGAAACTCCCAAAGATGTTCAAGAAAAGTTTGGACGAACTGTTGTCGAATCATATTTACTATGAAGGTGTGTTTTAAGACCCCACATTTCTCCTGAATGTGAAAGAGGGCTAGTCTAGTACGTGAAATAAGAAAAGTATAAAAACATTATTTCACTTTTGTACTTTCCTTGACTCCTATATATGTTTTTACTATAATTATTCCTCAATATTCTGTATTCTAGTAATGTTTGCAATTTTTTGAAAAAGGAACCGTAAGCTTGGCCCAATTTGAATTTCCTTAGAGATCTACCTATCAATTGATGCGCTTATAAATTTTCTTTTTGCAGGTTTAATAAAGGACACGCCCTGTCTTCTCTCTGGAGGTGCTATTCCCGGTAGAGGCCAATGGGATATGCTGTAGAGTTCCACTTTGCTCGGAGACAAATGTAAATGTGACAGCCAAGGAAGCAAAGATGCTACGGAAATCTCGCGAGTCATTGAAAAACTGAAAAGCCAGGAAGTCCTCTAGGATACAACAAAGAGGCTTTAAGGAATTAAAAATCTTAATTTTCAAATGCCCAAATACTGGAGTTAATATTTCAGTTAGGAGTTTGTTTTAGTTGTATTGCTACTCATAGATATGCCTTTTTGTGCGAATTTTTCGATCTTTGAAAATTCATTTTATATAGTTTCAGTGGATATAAAATAAAATTAATGATAATTAAAAATGTGAGCGTTGTATTTTCCTTTGGATGTGTTTTAATCAGTTATGCCTGTGGAACTGCTGTATGAGATTTAGAGCGAAGCTGCAGATTGACACTGAATTTATCAGAGATATCTACATGTAAATAAGATGAATTATACAACGAATTTGTACCTATACAAGATGATCTCCCAACTATACATAAACGCGTAAGAGCTACATCTATCGACCACGCAGGAAGTATTACTTGCAAAAGAAATCATTTAGTCTACAGAAAAAGAGTCCAAACCCGCGCCTTGCCGTTTCCATCCTAGAAGCGCATTTTTCGACTTCCCTACATATTAAGATTTAAAAGTCCGATTTCATAAGCTGCATTCAAGGTTTTATGTCAAAGGGATTCCTCTGTTCTACATGGATATAGTCTCGTCTTGAGAAGCTGCATTTTTTTTTTTTTTCACATGCAAAAACAAAAATTCACAAGTACACATTTTACTTTTTAGCTTAGCCAAACATGCTCTTAATCACAATCTTAGCAGGTGATCATCTATTTATAAGAAATAATATATTTTCTCTCATCTAAACTTATAGCTATCGAGACCACACGAGAAAGATACACATTTAGAAACAGAAGACAATGAAAAAGATTTGGTAAATATGAGAGTTTTTGCATACCAATGCTTCTTGATGCTTCGTTGCGCGTTTTACAAATTAACAAGCTGTCCATGGAAATCGACTTCTTTCCAGAGTCCGGATGGAAATCGACTTCTTTCCAGAGTCCAGACTCTGCCTCCTTAACAAAAGGGTTTGAAGATACTTGGAAACAGCCCTAAAGGATGCATGACATCATGCATTCTAGACTTGACCGTGTCAAAAAGAAGTTGAGCCAAATATAGTGGCCAGCAACAGGACAATGGTAACAAAAACAATTTACTAGGAAGGAGAAAATCATTGCACTTTCGAAAGAAAAGCTAAGTAGCAAGACATATACCTCGTACGTGTTGGGAAATTATGGAATAGAATATAACAGATTTACTATGTACAAATTTATATTTAACTTTTTGGTAAGTGAAAAATTGGACAGAGTTTCGACTTATTTAATGAAAGAAAATACGGCTGAAATAAATAATATGGTCTATACAAGAGTTCTACTTGTTCTTCTTAAAACGATAATGCCTCGCATTTGTACTAATGCTCCTCTGATACTCGTCTTCTAAAATATGATGACATTGACTCGTAATAGTAGCACTCCAAATTACAAGACATATCGAATCTACTAACATTTTGATCTCTCTAAACGGAAGAGGACTAATATATGCAAGAAAATAATATTTTCTTAAACTATTTAATTTGCTAATCAAAATTCATTACTATTATAGTGTACCCGATCGAATTCTTCTAACGTATTCAATTTACCTCTTTCCAGTTGAAATTGATTTTATTTAACTAATTCCACATCTATATGTGAATCCGAATACACTTTAATTAAATGCCTTAAAGCTCTAAAAATCCTTATAACAACCACGGTAACTACAAAATTAAGGTACTACACAAGGAATTAATGGTTGGTTATCTCTACACTTTCAAACTAATCATCAACTTTTACTATGTGGTTTAAATCAATAATCTGCCTCTCGACGTAATTATCACTCACAAATCAGAATTAGTGACTAATTAATCCAAAGCATTAAAAATAAAAGTAGAAATAATTCACAACATCAATTGGAGATTTAAACTTTTTAATTAAAATTAATATTCAAAATAGGTTACAATCATTCATCCTAACTAATTACTTAATTACACATCATGTGAGAAGAAAAGTACAAGAAGAAATTAGAGCACATCACTAAGTTTTAAGGAAAATCGAGAAAAAGACGAAGATGTTGCATTAAGATTCCGCCTTCTTGTAAAACCCTTGAAACTCTAGTTTGTTAATTGATTTTTTGATTCTTTCCTTCTTTTGAACTGTCTTTTCTTGTGATTGGTATGACTTTTTGTCCCAAGAAATCCATTTGGCTCATGTAATATATGCATAATGAATCTCTCAAATATCGACTTGAATATGTGTATTATGAAATCCTACAAGCCTTTTTTTAATTCTTGGATTAAGACAAGTATTTATAGAACAAGATTTAGGCGAAATTATTTTTCAAATTGGTTTTCACATAGAGTTTGAGAAGAAAAAGTAAACAAATCCCTTTTTCGATTGGATTCCTTTCTCATTCAACTTTAGTCTTTCATCTTTTAATATTGTAATTAAGTCTCCTTCGTTCAAAAATAATTAACAATTGATTCGATGCAAATTTCGAAAGTTTGTAATTTAATCTCGAAAATTTCCAAATATCGAATTTAATTCTCGAAGCTTAAGAATTTTTACCAGATGCTCTATTAATACTTCAAATTGATCACTTATAATCCACTTAATCTTCATTTGCTCCAAGTTTACTCCAATTAAGTTTCAAATAGTCTTTTTTCACGAGTTATTTTCAAGTTGGAATTTTTCCTATAATTAACATAATTTAGCCAAATTAAATAAATAGTCACTCAATTTACAAAATTGCATAAGAATAGAAGCTTGGATAAGTGCATATACCTCCAAGCTTAAATTCTTGTTTGTCCCGATCAAGACTATCTATTAAACACACAAGGAAACAAAACAAAGTAAAATAAACATTAGATAACTTTGCCAAACTTGCATCATGTATTTGTTCGTTTGAAAATTCATAAAAAGTTCATAGGTAATGTAAGTAAAACTAATTCTCACTTATTCGATGCTCAATCGATGTTTGTGTATATAATCAATATAAGCTTTTGGTTAGTTATTTTTTGACCCTTAATAGTCCAATATTTTCTTTCTCTCTTATGAGATGCACACCCAAACTTATTTTTTGATCACATAATTGAGATGTTTATTCTTCAGGTTAATTATCACAACACTCATTCTGTAACGTCCCGAAAATTTTAGAATAAAATTTTATTTGTTTTATATAGTATATTTTTTTTAAAAAAAAAATGAGGACTAAATTGAAATATGTTTTAAATTCATATCTTATTTGAGCCAAATAATTATGTATCGATGGAGTGATAAATGTTGATTTTGTTAATGATAATCTTTTTATGATTTAGATAGAGTTTGATTGCAATCTTAATTTGATAAAGTTTAAAAGTAATCATAATTCTATCTTTTGAAATCAATTTTTATCCACATTTCTTATATACATCGTTTTGAATTCTAGTTGTATACAAATTCAATCGAGAATTTCAACTATAAATAGTGTGTAATTGTCCCACAATTTACCACCAAAGATTTTTACACGGCATTTTTCATATATAGCAGCTGTAAACTACTAGTATATATTTTTTTTTCAAAAACTCGTTTGATCAATCAGGGTAAGATACCTTTGTGCAAATTGATGTTTCCGTATACTTTTATGTTCAATAATTTATGCATAAATTGCCAGTGGTCCTTCGGGTTCGACCTGACGAAGTGTGAAATCTTTCAAAAAATCCAAAATGAGAAATGATGGGTATCTCGCTTGGTCACCGATAGACTCCATAAAAAGAAATGTGATATGAATTGTCTATGTTATTGTTATATAATTGCATATGGAAACTGCACGTATCTTATTGGTATTTTTAAATACTCATTCTTACTATAATTTTTAAGGTTAGTTCGGATCGATTGGAACTGTGACGAATGATGCAGCGGAGTGTCAAGGGATTTCGACATACGAAAACACTAAGTTTTACTGCCTTTAAATTTATTAGTTTGATTTGTTCAAATATTATCATTGAATTAGTTAGTTGAGAATGTAATATATTTTTTAAATATACGATTTCACGATTTAAATTTAAGTTTATAAATGTTCCAATATTTTGTTTATTAAAGAATTCTATATTTTATCGTTCTGCAAAGAAATTAAATTTTTGGTAATACTCCAGTGTTTTGTGAAAATTTGGGGCATTACACAGTCCTTTCCCTCTCAAGTCTTGTTGAGTTTCACCAATGAAACTCACTACCTCGATACGTGATAATTCTCCATAAGTTTGAATGTCTGAACTTCCAAACTTCAACTAGAATAATAACCTCCACTAGAAGTCTAAATTCGAAATCAAATATCCAAGGTTTAGCCGGATAGAAATAATGCTTGTAATTGGTTTGTCACTGCCTCAATACACTTTGGTTTATTTTTTCTATTGTGCCACTTCTTCTATTTTTGGGAACTTATTCTGTTATCGAATGTAGTTTTCACTCTATATTGCACAGAACTTTCTTCATCAATAGATCATCTTCTAAACATTGGTGATGAATAGGACCGGATTACTCAAGATTAACTTTACACAACAATGTAGGTAATTTTTTTTCTATGTGCCACAGCTAGTGTGATGCATTTTATGTTTTTGGATAAGTAATTTGAATCAAACTACTGGTAGATGGTTACTACCTATGTTCTACTTATTAGCAAAAACATTCCACGTAAGTGAATATTCAACAAGCATGGTTTTAACATATATCTAAATAGCTCATTACATCAGATCAACCACCACCACCAAATTATTCCATTCTGGTTGGTGATTCGGTTAAGTGGTTGTGCTACATATTGTGATATTCGTTTATAAAGACCTAAATTCATTCAACTTATTCTATCAATGTAACAAATCCAAAATACATAATAATTATCATGATTATTGTATTCAATATAATATGATCTCATATAAACAAATATCGAATTAACAAAAAATATCACACCGCTCATTCACAATCCATGAAACATAAACAATTCCAAATAATTTCAATTAGACGACATGGTTATCCAACTCACACAAAAATGCATAAAATCAGAAAACATTTAATTATTTTCAATGGATTAATTTTTATGGTGGAGATGAGGCATTTAAGGTTGTGGAAGCAGTAGACCCGTGCTGAGGTAGAGGGTCTTTGAAGATGATTTTTTTAAAAATATACCATACAAAAAAATAAATATATCTAACTAACTAATCTACAATCCAAACTTAAAATATACATTGTTCTTAATGCATGCACAAAATAAGCATAAAGTAGGGTTAACTCATCGTGTGTATGATGTTTCTCTTTTAGCACTTACTCGTTCTGTAAAATGAATAAGAAAAATAATTATCAATATATTCCTATATGAGTTTAGACTAATTTAATTTAAAACGGTGATGGTGAACTAGTTATGACCTAAAAAATGAATTTCTTTAACTAAATTTTTTTATAAAATAAATTTTTGATTTTGTTTTCAGTTTTATAAATAAATAAAAGAAAAAAGAAAACAAAAAGATTTTTTATTTTTATTTTTATTTTATAGTTGATTATGGGTGCAATCCGAGACAAAGAGGGGCAAAATACGAATCACGAGTTAGACAGCAATAGACACATTTTTTTTTGAATTCTGGTTCCTAAGTTCCTGTTTGGTAGAGATTAAAATTAGATTTTTAATTAGATTTTGATAAAAGTTGATCGAATATGTGGTTAAAAGTTGTGGATCATATGAAATATGTGGTTAAAATTAATTATTGAATTTGACTTAAATTTTAATCAATTTTTTTGCAGTACCAAACAAGGGCCAAGTGTAATATGAAATTCTAGTTTCTATATGCAGTGCATTGAGACAACATTAAAAAGTTAAGGGTTGAAAAGTTGGGCTACCTTGCATTAGTTATTGATTTATAGTATCAAGCTCGACTTTAGTTAATGATTTTTCATGACATTTTGAATCGGGCTTTGGAGGTCCTGTTTAGCCTGCTTAGATTGTCCTTGCACCACACTTCGCACATTTTTCCAAAATTGTTTCCCTCTTGAATATGGTATGACTTGCCTAAATTACTCGATTCAAACTCAACTAAAAAAATACTTTAATCAATGAAGTTGGAGGCATGCATGCTAATTCCATCTTTTTTGAATGCCACTAATTCGTTTGACTCCTTAATGATTAATTCCTTGATTTCTACATATTCTTCTTCTTTAATTGTTGATTTCTCGGATTTAATAATGAAGAGATCCTTCATAAGCATGTTACTTGACTTATTTAGAATTATTTGATCTTCAATCTTTTTTATATTTTTGCATGGCGAAGACATCTCTCATAAGTATGTCATTGTCATCATCTACTTTCTCATATGAATCATCAAAGATAGATTTTCTCACTTTTTTTTGGAGTGGCCAATAATAAGTAATTTTTAGTATAATGCAATGCCCCCACAATATTCACAAATCGACCTCCTTTCATCCTAAATATAATAGGCATATTATATCCTAACTTTTTAAGTTGTTGCATGACGAAGAAATCTCCCTTAAGCATATTACAATCATCTAAGTCAGGATCATTTATTATTTATTTTTGCTCCTCTCTTGCTCCTTTCATTTCATGTCAATGAAAAAAAAAAACAAATAGATCATATGAAAAAGAAAAAGAAAAAGAGGAAAAAAAAATCAAACAAAAGCTAGATAATATTAAACAAAAATAGTAATTGACAACGACGTAAAAAATTGTTGTCGATTTTATATCACGCAAGTGTGCGGATCATAACAAGTGATAAGTGGACCTATGAGTTCAGATGATCGTTTTCATAATGAATACTATTTAACTATTTGTTAAATTATTTCTAACTTCAATTTGATTGAGGATTGATAGAATGTAATTATCTTATTGATATATTTTTATTAAAGTTGTACAAAAACAAAAAAAGTGAATTTTTTATTCGATGATTAAATGTTATGATTCATGAGTTTACCGTTACTATCCACTTAATCCCAGTCACTAATTTTTATAACAATTGATTATATATACCTGATTGAATTCTTCTAAAGTAATCAATTTGATACATACTAAAAATTTATAGAGTTTTACTTCAATGTGAGAATTATACCATGTTCCGTCGCTGCAGTAAGTCATTATAATAAACAACTGTAGTATTTCATTATAATCAGGGGCGGAGCCAGCGGTGGGCCCCAGCCCACCCTTGCCCAAGCCCAACTTCTATTAAAATAAAATTGTTTAAGCCCAATATTTTGCAGCCATGCCCAACCATTTAGCCCACCATCCCAGCCCAATTGAAAAATTGAAAACCCAATTCCCACCCAAACCCTCGTTCACATTTCACATCCTCGTTCCCCATTCCTCTTCTTCGCTGTCCCTGCGCCGGTTCCCCGTTCTTACCGTCGCCCGCCGAAAGCCGAAAACCCTTTGCCGTCGTCCACCGAAACTTCTAACTGCCGTCGCTTCCAGCCTTCGACAGTAGGTCCGCTGAACGCCTGAACGCCAAGTCGCCAACGGTTCAATTTAATCCGGTAGCGGTAAGTTTAATCGGCCTCACTTCGTCTTCTTCTTCTTCTTCAGTCTTCACTCTT
>CAIGRB010093656.1:26295-40641 GCA_903798255.1 Fraxinus quadrangulata | reverse complement strand
AAAATATGCATTTTGTATTCCTATTAGTATGACAATGAGGACTTGACTTTGATGTTGTTGTGTTCGTTGCCACTATCATATATGACTTTGGAGATACTATTCTCTATAGTTGTGATACTCTCACCGTGGAAGAAGTCTATGATGCTTTATTATCTAAGGAGAAGATAAGGTATTTTGATGGAGGATCTGGAAATCATGCTGAAGGCTTGGTTGTGCGTGGGAGACAACAAGATAGAAATCTTGGTAGAAATATGAGGGGTAGATCGAAGTCTAGACATGTCATTACTGTAAAAACAAGGGGCATATTAGAGCTGATTGCTACGTCTTAAAAAATAAAAATAAAGCTGCTGGTGCAAACGAGAAACCGAAGCAATCTAATGATACAGCGGAGGCTGATATTGTAGAAGATGAGCAAAGTGGTGGAGAACTTCTTGTGATTTTTGATTCGAATTCCAAATATTATGAGGAATGAGTTCTTGACTCGACTTGCACTTTTCATATGTGTCCTAACAAGGACTGGTTTTCTACATATGAAGGAGTTTCTAGAGGTGCTGTGATTATGGAAAACAACGTACCTTGTAAAATTGTCGGAGTTGGCATGGTTCGAATCAAAATGTTTGATGGGGTCGTTAGAACACTTACAGATGTGAGACATGTTCCGGAACTGAAGCAAAATCTCATATCTTTGAGTACACTTGACTCAAAGGGCTATCGATATGTTGGTGAAGGTGGAGTTTTAAAGGTGAGCTAGGGAGCTCTTGTTGTCACGAAGGGGCATAAAAACTCTACACTGCTGTACATTTTGCATGGTTCCACTGTGATTGGGAATGCATCAGTTTCTACTTCTTCTTTGATAGATGATGAAGTTACAAAACTTTAGCATATGAGGCTCGGGCATATGAGTGTGAATGGTATGGCGGAATTGAGTAAAATGGGACTTCTTGATGGGCAGAAGACCAGCAAATTGGAATTTTGTGAGCATCGTGTCTTCGGAAAATAGAATAGAGTTAGATTCACTAAAGGAAGACAGAACATGAAGGGAACACTTGAATATATTCATTCAGACCTTTGGGGACCAGCTAGGGTATCATCTAAAGGAGGCTACTATTACTTGTTGATAGTGATTGATGACTTCTCAAGGAAAGTGTGGGTATTCTTCTTGAAGCAAACGAGTGACGTGTTTGAGACCTTCAAAGAATGGAAAACATTGGTAGAGAAGCAAACTGGAATCGCTCACCCTCAATTGCCTGATTAATTGCCCACCCTCAATTGCAGACTGAAAAACATTGGTAGAGAAGCAGACTGGTAGAGAAAACATTGGTAGAGAAGCAACTTGTTTTCTGATTAATCACTCACCCTCAATTGCCATTGATAAAAAGACACTAGAAGAGGTATGGTCTGGTAAACCTTGTTATTCTGATTTGAAAATATTTGGGTGTCCGACTTATGCTCATGTGGATAATGGGAAGTTGGAGCTGAAGTCTAGAAAGTGCATCTTTCTTGGGTATAAATCAGGTGTGAATGGGTATAAGCTGTGGTGCCCAGAGATTAACAATGTGGTTATTAGTAGGAATGTAATATTTAATAAACTTGCTATGGTTCATGGTTCACTTCTTGGGGATTCTAATAAAACTAAGGAGCAGAGTCATTCAACTCAGATGGAGCTTGGAATTGGTTCAAATGAACAATCAGAGGTTGAAGAACAGTCTACTACAGATGAGTCTAGTTCAGTATTGACAGAAAGTAATATCTTGTCTACACCACCAACACCAAAATATTCTATTGCTAAGGATAGACATTGCAGACAGATTAGACCTCCATAGAAGTATGTGGAAGCAGATCTGGTTGCTTATGCATTGAGTGTTGCTAAAGAAATTGATTCTACTGAGGAGTCTACTACATATTCAGAGGCAGTCAGTTGCAATGATTCTAGCAAATGGATGATTGCTATATAGGAGGAGATGGAGTCTTTCAACAAAAATAACACTTGAGACTTGATGAAATTACCTAAATGTAAGAAAATGGTTCGTTGTAAGTGGGTGTTCAAAAGAAAACAAGGCTAGATTGGTGGCAGGGCTACAGTCAGATTCCTGGTGTTGACTTTACAGATGTGTTCTCACCAGTTGTAAAACATAGTTCTATTCATGTGTTACTTGGAGTAGTTGCTCAGAATGACTTGGAGATTGAACAAATGGATGTCAAGACAGCGTTCTTACATGGAGAACTTGAGGAGAGCATCTATATGCAACAACCAGAAGGGTTCATAGCTTCAGAAAAAGAAGACTATGTGTGCTTATTGAAGAAATCCTTGTATGGATTGAAGCAGTCACCGAGACAGTGGTATAAAATGTTTTATTCATCTATGACTACTCATGGTTTTGATAGAAGTAACTATGATAGTAGTGTGTACTTCAGAAGGGGAGTTGATGGATCAATTACATATTTGCTATTATATGTCGACGACATGCTCATAGCAGCTAAGGATAAAGTAGAGGTCAGAAAGGTAAAATTATAACTTAGCAAGGAGTTTGCTATGAAGGACTTGGGTGCAGCAAAGAAAATTCTTAGGATGAAGATCTTGAGAGATAGAAAGGCTGGCAGATTGTATTTGAGTCAAAAGAGGTACATTGAAATGGTGCTTGAAAGATTCAATATTGTGAAAGTTAAGGCTTTCAGTATTCCCTTGGCTGCTCACTTCAAACTATCATCTAACTTGTGTCCACAGTCAGATGAAGATATTGATTATATTTCTCGGGTTCCTTACTACAGTGAAGTTGGTTCGCTTATGTATACTATTGTTTGTACAAGACCTGATTTGACACAAGTAGTTAGTGCAGTTAGCAGATACATGGCTAATCCTGGCAATGAACATTGGAAAGTAGTACAATTGATCTTCAGATACTTGAGGGGCTCTTCAAATGCTTGTTTGCATTTTGGTAGAAATTCAGATGGAGTCATCGATTATGTGGATTCAGATTATGCAGGGGATCTTGATAAGAGGAGATCGCTTACAGGGTATGTGTTTATCCTTGGGGGCTGTGCTGTCAGTTGGAAAGCTATTTTGCAAAATACAGTAACTTTGTCTACAATAGAGGCAGAGTATATGGCCATTACATAGGCATGTAAGGAGGCTATGTGGTTGAGAGGATTGATTGGTGAAATCAGTGAAGGCTTGCAATTGTCTATGGTTTTCTGTGATAGTCATAGTGTTATTTTATTGACTAAGGATCAGATATTTCATGAGAGGACTAAGCACATTAATGTGAGGTATCATTTTGTGCGTGAAGTAATTGCTCGTTGTGACATTGTAGTGAGCAAGGTTGATGCCAAAGATAATCCGGTTGATATGATGACAAAACCACTTCCTATTACTAAGCTTGAGCATTGCTTAAACTTAATTAGTGTTTGTCATTGATTAGTCCATTTGGGCTTGTTTGGAAGAGGAGAATTGGTGTTTACTTGGTGAAGTGTTTTAATTTCCTTGTGATGGAATTTGGCTCAAGGTGGAGATTTGTTGTAGTTTGATCCAAATTCCATGTGATTTGGTATTTGGTTGATTGGAAGAAGTCTAAGGTACTTGGGTTTGAAGAATCCTAACTTGTGGAGATCAAATTTCGTTGATAATTATGAGTTTGGCTTGGAAAAAAGATTCTTGGAAGGCAAAAGGTAAGTTTTGGCAAACCTACCCGAGACCTAGCGCCTAGGTGCCATCATCGCGACACCTAGAAAATTGAAACAGAACAAAGAAGACAGAAACCCAGCGCCCAGGCGCTGGGATTGGAGCGCCCAGGCGCTGGGCACATCCCCTAGGCGCTGCTAAGTGGCGCTTAGGCACCCCGAGTGGCAATTCTTCCTCGTTTTCTCCGTTTTTCGTGTTCTATCCAGATTTTTGGGACTTCTCCATCTAGAACTCCAATAAGAGGGTCTATATATATAACTACATTGTTTTAACATCAAAAATTAATATAGAGCATTGATAGATTATTCTCTTGAGATTCAACAACATATTTAGAGAGTGATTGCTTAGATTTCAATTGAGTTTATTGAAATCTTGAATTATAAACACAAAATTATTGATTATAGTGGATTGTTCTCCTCTGCCCGTGGATTTTTCCCAACTTGGATTTTCACGTAAATTTTTGTGTTCTTCTTTATTTCTTCATTATTTGCCATATCTTATGATCAGTTTCATAACAGTCTGTACGCACCACAAACCTACTAAAATCAACTTTCTTGCAATTTCTTGTGCTGCTTCATCCTCTGTACATCACAATTTTATGTCTTGATCTGTCAAAAGACAATTGTAGATCCAATGGGGGAAATACGATTCACTGCTATGGTCAAATTCCGTGTCAATATTTTTTCTCCCTCTAGCCATTTCTAAAATCATCATGCCATAGCTATATACGTCTGACTTGCAGGACACAACACCAAAATTTCTAGAGAAAACTTCTAGTGCAATATATCCCACAGTTCCTCTTGTACCTAGCCTTGAAATTTTGCTCTCATTCCTAAGGCATGGTTTGGCGGGGCCAAAATCTGATATTTTTGGAGAGAAATCTTGATCTAGAAGGATGTTTTGAGGTTTTATATCAAGATGAAGAATTCTTGTGTTGCACCCATGATGCAAATATTGCAGACCTTGAGCAATACCGATTGCTATATGATATATTTTTTCCCTTCCTACAGGTGAAATTTTCTTTTCCCTTCCATATATGTAGTTGTCAAGAGATCCATTGGGCATGAATTCATATATGAGGGCTCGTTTAGACCCCTCAAAGCAAAAACCAAGAAGTGTGACAATATTTACATGTGAAGTCCTGCTAATGCTGGAAACTTCATTTACAAATTCTTCTCCATTTGCCCTGGACTCATTGAGAACCTTTACTGCAACCAGACTACCATCCTGCAGCTTCCCTTTATACACAACACCATAGCCTCCCTGTCCTAATTTGTCCTTAAAAGATGCAGTCATTTTCTTTACGTCTGAATAGCGATATCTCTTTGGTGCCATGGGTCCACATTTCTCTAGAATATCTTTTAAATTTTCAGATTTCTTTGCAATATAGTTCCTTCTGAAGCAAACACATAGGATAGATATCTCCAAAAGAATGCAAGCTCCAAACGTGGATGCAGCTGTTTGCAAGGAAGATAACAAGATATTGATATCACGTTGTTTTGCTGGAAAGTGGTATGAACATATACAATAATTAGTGTGTTGGGAATACCTATAATTCTAATCCTGGGATTCACATGGTTTCCTAATACAAGCGATTTACAACAGAACACTTAGATATGAAGCAAGTAGTTTGATGGGCGTGTTTAAAATCATAACATTGACTACCGGCACTTGAAGTGGTGGATACTCTTTGGTTTATATTTTTGTTTCAACTCTGAGATTCATAATTATTTGTTATCAGATAGGCTGTGTTAACAAAGATTTTTGCTTGATCCATTTTACAGTTAATGCGCGAATTTTATGTATCTTGATTATTTTACCTGGTGGAAGTTGACATCTCATCATGTAAGCTTTATCGGGACAGAAACATATAGGTTTAAAATAACTTGAGTTGTATCCACATCTTCCACCAGATCCTGCACACTCTGTACATGCTGTGCTGTCCGTGATCCAGTGTACTTTAAATCCATCATTTAGAACCCGATCAACTGATGTTAAGTTATTTCTAAGAGCATTTACTGCTGTTTGGAGCACGGGGACTGTGACACTTTTCGTGCAGTTTCCAAGTTCTCCATCAGTTGGAATGGATCCAATTGTGAAATAGCCATTCTCAACCAAGGTACCATTCTCATAACAAAGGAACTTATTGGAGGCTAATGCTGTACTAGACGAACATCCAAAGAACATAGTCAGGTTCCCGAAATTGGGCGTGTAACTGAATAGGTAACTAAATGTGGTATTCATGAATGCAGAGGGGCAAGTATTGTTGTACACGCCTAATCTGGTAAGCCTCAAAACTTGTTTGTCATGATCTATAATCAAGACTCGAAATGTTTGTGACAGGATCTTTAATGTAGGGAATTGGCCTTGACACTCGAGTTTGAATTCCGGGAGACCACAGTAGTACGGTTGAGGATCACCCCAGAAGGGATAGCTAATATTTTTCATGCCCCCACACTGAAACTGGTGACCACACTGTAAGTATCGTGCATCATCTGCTGACAAAATTGCTGGAACCACTGAAAGAATTATTCCAATGATGCTAATGTTAAAGGGAACATACAAGGGAGGTTGGGGAAACATTTAGCAGATTTTTTTCATCATAGTTTGAATAGATGACTTTATAAGATACGTGAATGGTTTAGTTAAATTCCGTTGAAGCAATAATCATATCATTGCTGGAATGATATTGATTTGTTGACATTTTCAATGTTTAGAATTTTGAACAGTCAGAGAGTGGCTAAATTTTCTATTTGACTCGATGATATTGCAAAATTATAGTCATTGCCCATCTTGGATTTGTCCTAATATGGAAATTGAAGTGGAAAGATCACTGCAAATTTCATTATTTTCAATAATTTCCTTTTGGTTGACCTGGTGGAGTACTTGTGGTCTATTATTCGACTTACAATTTGGTTGAATTTGGCAACACGGTGAAAATGAGTGTTTGAAAAGGTAGGTTGTGCCCATCTTGGGTCTCCCGAGCCATTTTTTATTCTCTCAGTATAGTAACGGAAAGAACGGCATGCCTGTGAGATTTGACCCAGTTGTGCACTGCTTGCCCAGCCTCTATCGTGCCTTTAAGCACCGGTAGCGACCTTCATGTTTTGCACCTCAATTCTGGGAGAACGAAGGATAAGATATCAAGCTTGCCTGGAAAATTTGACTAGTTGTCTATAGCGTTCTGTTTTAGATTATTAAACATTTGAAAAGTTGCACATCTAAATAGATACACCAAACTTTTTGTTTGATTAATGCCTGTCTTCTTAGCTTTTTAGTGGAAGGGCTAAAATCTACAATTTTTAAGGTTCATTTTAAATTAAAAAATTTTAATATTTTTTAACTAAACTTTTTCTTATGGTTTTGGACAGTTTTTTTTTTTTTTATTATTTCCTTTTTTAACAAGGGAACATTTATTTAGTTCTCGAAATATTTCTTTTAATTTATTTTTCAATTTTCAAAGGGTATTCAATTACTTTGAAAGTCTCCATGCTACTTAGTTCTCTTCCCGTTTGATATTCATTCTTTACCGCACATTGTCCCGAAAAAATAACTCCGCACATAAAATCTGAAAAAATTTCATATTTTTTAATCACACATTTTTTTAGAAAATCACTTTTACAAAATATATTCTAAAAAAATGGGGCTTACACACCGAAAAATATACATACATAATATATACTTAACACATTTATTACGTACATTTAAAATTTTAATTTTTGGAATTTCACTCCTAAATAAAATTCAAACTTAGGTCACTGATTTAGCAAGTCTTTCATTCTACTCACTTGAGCTAGGTATTGATCTCATATTAATTTGTATTTGATTGTACTGAATTTAATTCAATTATAAAATATATTAGTTAATATGTCTAATTTAGAGAGGTAAACATGAACTTGTAATTAATGCATGGATTCAATCTTTTTGGAAAAATGAAAAATGCAGAGGATTTTGTTATCTTCAAGCCTTGAAAATGGTGTACATGTAATACTAGAATTAAGAAGAGAAGGGCATAGATTCATGGTTGTAGAGAGGTTTGGAATAAGCCAGGTTGATGTTGAAGGTGCAATGCATAAATTCAATGTATTTGAACGTAATATTAATTAACGAAGTTTTTCTTTTCTTTACCTTGATATAACGTAAAGCAAGTGAGAATTGACAAATCTTATCACTCTGTGCAGTTTTTCAAACAAATTAGAAGCTTCTAATGGACTTGTTAAATGGTCTAATATAAAATTCCTAAATGGCAGTGAAAAATCTGCCCGCGCTATGCCAAATTAACATAGACAAAGAGCGTAACAATTATGAGAAATTTTGAAGAAATGATCTCTGAGCATCGATGCTAGACACCATTTTTAGCCTAAGCTAACTTTCACTATCTAGCTATGTTGACAATGACGAGGAAAAATTTGGAGCCGGCATCCTAGGAGAAAACAAGAATGGTTTTGGTGGAACTTCTATCGATTCAAGACTTCCCTTCAGCATTTCAAGTACCTTTGTCATTGATGGACGTTCTGATGGAGCAGTCTGGATGCACCAAAAACCTACCAAAAACATCTTTCTTGCTGTTTCTTTGTCCTCGCTGCTCATGAATTCATCGAATTTCACTGTTTCACGAATTACTATGAGTTCATAAACTTGGTCGGGAAAATAATTTTCACTCGACTTGGTTGATCCAGCTTCAACAATTTTCCTCGCTC
Organism: Fraxinus quadrangulata; assembly: GCA_903798255.1. NCBI lineage: Eukaryota > Viridiplantae > Streptophyta > Magnoliopsida > Lamiales > Oleaceae > Fraxinus > Fraxinus quadrangulata. The sequence continues at coordinate 32,262 of CAIGRB010093656.1, read as the reverse complement.
CAGCCATTTCAAGAACCATCATCCCGTAGCTATAAATGTCGGATTTGTAAGACATTCCTCCAAAATTTCTACAGAAAACTTCTGGGGCAATGTAACCAATAGTGCCCCTTGTACCAACTGTTGACAAAATGCTCTGCTTCTTTCCGCATAATTTAGCAAGGCCAAAATCTGAAATTTTTGGACAGAAGTCTTCATCTAAAAGAATGTTCTGAGGTTTAATGTCAAAATGTACAATTCTTGTGTTGCAACCTCCATGAAGATACTCTAAACCTTGGGCGACCCCGACAGCAATCTGGAACAATGTTTTCCACTCTAAATGGCATTCTGAATTGAGTGATCCACTCCTGTACATTAGTTTGTCTAATGATTTATTGGGCATAAATTCAAAAATTAATGCTCTTCTATTTCTCTCATAACAAAATCCCAAGAGATTGACAATATTGACATGAGAAGTTCTACTGATGCTACCGACTTCATTCATGAAGTCTTCTCCACTTCCTTTTACCTCATTCAAAACCTTGACAGCAACGAGTCGACCATTAGGTAGCATTCCTTTGTACACACTACCATATCCTCCTTGACCAAGCTTATCAGAGAAGGATTTGGTTATATTTTTAATTTCCGAGTAGTTATATCGTTTTGGAGCAAGAGATCCGTGGTTAAGTAAAAATGTTTCAACTTGTCGATTGTTTTCCTGTATCGACTCCCATGATGAACAATGTCGTTTAAGGTAGCAGAATATAATGATGGACGATGTAATGATACTAGGTATGCCGACTGACACCCCTGCATGCAAATGGTGATCAGACACAGAATTCTATAATCGAGCAATTGTAGAGGGCTTCATCCCAAAAGGTAGTTACATATATACAAATTATTTGGAGATAAATATAGTATGTTTCTCATCAAGAAAGGAAGAGAACTTGAAATCTGACTTCTGCAAAGGTTTGATTTACCTATTACGTACTTCCACTTATCATCAAGCCCTTTCTTTGATCCTGCAACGAAAAAGTAAGCCTATAAAAATTGACAAATCTCCTCACTACTCACATGCTAGCACCTTCACACGCAGGCATGAAAGGCATGAAAATGAAATCTTGCTTCAAAATTCTTTCATGAAAATCAACTTCAGTTCACCATAATCTACTGTTAACTTAAGCATTTGTTAGGTCAATAAGAATCTGGAACTGTGTACAATATAGAAGCCGTTATCCTTGCGTTGATTTGAGATGGAGAGGCAGGAAACAGAATTGATCCTTGGTACAACGAAGGATAGGGGCATTAGAATCTGGTATGATGTCGAAGAATTGAGAGAATGTTTTTGGTCCATATGTTAGAACAACTCAGACATCTTATACTGTTATAGGTGGGTTTTTTATAAAGCCAGACATGAAGCTGCGATATTCCATGGATATATACTGTTAATGCTTTGGACGCAGCAGTTAACGCTAACTCAATTTTTTCTTGGTAGAGATTAAAACCAGCAACCCTGCATAAAGACCTCCTCAAAAAGTGTAGAATTGAGAGTAGAATTGTGAAATTCAGAAGGGGAGGTGGTGTTGTAAAGGTCGGAACGGGACGGATTCATGGTATTCCGAGTTTGGTCGAGTTGGAGGACTCTGTAGGTGACCGAGTTGCTGGTGAATCTGTGAAGGCGTTGTCTCGGCACGTGAGTGTGAACTCGGGGAGGCCGCAGTGGGAGGGCCGATCGCCGCCGGTGAATGGGTATGTGATGTTGCGGATAATGCCGCATGAAAAGGTTCGGTTAAAGTTAGCATAACTACTGATGGAGGAGGGTGGGGCGGTGGCGCCTTGGGAATACACCGCCGCCAGAATGGTGGTTATGAGTATGACGACGAGATGGGGAGAGAGAGGCATTATGGAGGAGGGTGGGGCGGTGGCGCCTTGGGAATACACCGCCGCCAGAATGGTGGTTATGAGTGTGACGACGAGATGGGGAGAGAGAGGCATAGTTAGAACAACGTTGAAGAAATGTTTTTCTTTTTGCCATTTTTGAACGTTCAGAGTTGCCTTTGGTTGACTAAGGTACTGTCTGAAGAGGGTAGTGAAATTATGAAACAACCAAAATCTTATCTTGTCATAAATTATGATACGTCAGCTTCGGTTAAAAACTTATTAAAAAGTAACTTTTGACATTTTAAAAGTTTTCCAAACGAGCCCTAAGAGAAATTATAAATTGAAATAGAGAAATTAAGAAAATAAAAAGTAGATATTTTGTTAATTAAGCTTGTGAAATGTCTTCGTTTTGACTTGGCTGCCCACAATTTTTGACATTAGGTATTTTTAATATATCGAAAATCACTTTTCATGAACAGTGATTGATATTATTGTTGGGTCCCACATTATTTATGGTGACCGAAATATTAGGTAGAGACTTGATGAAAATAAAGAAATGTATCGTGTGATTTTAGAAAGAGAAAGAAAGAAAGAGACAAAGTGGAAACTACGAAGCACCAAATAATTTAAAAAAGAATTGAAAAGTAGTCTTTTTCTTTGCAATTTTTTTTTCACAACATTTTTTAATCAATATTCCATAATTCAAGAAAACGTCCATTTAATTTAAAATTAGAGAAGTTTTACCTTTCATTTTCAATTTTTTTTTTTGAATGAATGTACTTTGTAATAGTGATTTTTTAAGAATATATGATTAAAAAGTAAAAACAAGTTTTGGGTTTACGTGTAAAATTATTGAAAGAATGTGTGGTTTAAAATGAGTTTGGAGAATAATTCATTTTCATATAATGGAACTCATACTATTTGAAATCATGTCCCTTTTTTACTTGGCTAAAAATTAAATTCTAAGTAGATTTTAATAAAATTTGGTGGGATTTATGGTTGAAAAGTTTTCAATTCCATAAAATGTGTGGTTGAAAAAAAAATTAGGAAAAAAATAAGTTTTAAAAGAAGAAGTAAGCATATATGCAGAAGAAGTAATTAAACTTGAAGGTATACTAATTAAGAAATGAATTACGATTTTAAATAGTTGAAACGTATCTCGTCTCCAAATAAGTTTAGGATGCTTACAAGCTACAAGTTATAAGAATAGTAGAATTTTATTGAAACGATATGGTTGACCAAAATTCATATGATCTAGTTGTGGTGTATATTTGAATATATTTAGAAGGAACCAAAGGAATAAAAAATTATTATTTATGTAGAAAATTTAAAAATTGTGTGAAATATTTAACTAGGTGTTGGATTTTTGCAGTGGTGGCAATATTAGTCAAGAAAGCGACAATATATAAGAATATATATTGGTTGGTTAATTTCCACCACAGCGTTTTCCTAATCCAACTTGGAGAATGTGAAAAAAAAAAAGAGTCAAATTCTTACAGTGACAGAAGTGCCAACCCAAACCAAAAACACATAATAAAATACTTTGAAAACTAAGGTGCGCGAACGATGACACTCAACAACTAAACACGAAATATGTGATGGACTTGTAAGATGCGTTAAGTCCATTATAGCATCGGAATCTAGGAAAGTACAAGAGAAGACAGTTCTTATTCAACCTAAATTGTTAACCTTTGAAGTGAAATCCCAATTCTCTACACGAAATGGATTAAAAATATAGTTCTTTAAAGTACTCGATGTGGGTACTAAAGTGAAATAGAAAAGATAAAAACTTGAAAATCTGGATGAAACAGAGGAGAGGCGGGGAAACAGGATTGTTATTAATCCTTGGTACAACGAAGGACGAATTTGAACAACCTATATTTTTTGTCCAAATATCAGGAAAAAGAAAATCCTCAGAACCTACATATAAAACATGCCTTGCCTTTTTTGTATAATCAGGGATATGTAGGGCGGATGTAGGGGGACTGGATCGACTGTAGTCCCTAGTCCATTTCATTTTTGATGTACATATTAACAGTTTGGTCTTAGATCCGGCCCGATTACATGTACCATTGATTCCATTGATATATAACGCTTTGGATGAACGAATTGATAGTAAAACTTTTCTGAAATTCCAGATTTTGTTGGAAAATCAGAGAGTTGGAAAAGTCATGGGATCGTGCGTTCACAGATAATTTTGTTCCTAAACAAGCAAAAAAAATTAGTTTCACGTACCGTTTCCAGTTTCAAAAGAGTTGCAAGTTGACGCAGAAGTTCCATTAACACAATAACAAGCAAATGATTGAGGATCCCGATTAGTTCCACATAGACCACCTGACTGAGTGCAATTTTCACAGACTCTATTATTCGCGGACCACTGCAATGAGAAGCCACTAGCAAGAGCGTCCTGAAGAAGAGCGATTGAAGCTGAAGAAGTTGCCAAGGACGCTGCCGCAGCTTCATTGACTGGAACAGAGATATTAGTATCACATCTGATACCAGCTCCAGGGATAGATGGAAAAGCTCCTCCTACTGTGAAGAAACTTGCGCTGCTGGTTCGGTTCACATCGCAAGGGAACATATATGGGAGCTGTGTTGGTATAGGCTGACCATTAAATGTGGAGCAACCGTAGTATAGAGTAATGTTTGGATAATTGGGAGAAAACAGAAAGATGTTTTGTTCCAAGGTTGTGTTGTAAAGGAATCTGGGACAAGTGATGTTCCATAAATCCTCTCTTGCAACTCTAATTGTCTTTCTGTAGTTATCGATTTCCAGGACACGATATCGTTTTGATGAAATAGTAAGAATTGGGACATCGCCTTGGCAATTATTGAGCTGGAAACCTGGATATCCGCAATAGCCCGGCCTATTCCCACCAAAGAATGGATAACTTATTCACCTGATTCCGTCACACTGAAATGGAGAACTACAGGTTGCATATTCTCCACCGTTTTGACAAAAGGAACCCGGGATGTACCGGATTAACAGTAGGCTTATGAGGAGAAGAAAATATCTCCGGGTGAGTTTGGGATGCATATTTGGATAAAAAGAGAGAGGTTACAGAAAAATGGGATAAGCCAAGTTCATGTTGAAGATGGATGGCTTAAATTCCTTTTTTGGACGTAATATTGATTACTAAGCTTTAAAATGTGAACAAGTTGAAATTCACCAGGGACGGAGCCAGAAAATGATGTTATGATGAATTGAAACTTAAAAAAATTCGAATGAACTCATGACATAAGAAATCAAGTTTCGAAGGCTATTCTTATGACATTCACGATAAAAAAATATACGGAACTCAATAAAATAAAAAAAGTTTAGATGTCTCACATTAAGATATTCCATTAAATCTTTATATTTTTTTTTATCAAATAGAAAATCGATGTTTGCCTTAAAAAATATAAATTGACCGAATTATGATAGAAATAAACAAAAATATATATCCACTAATAAAATTTAAAAAATTACTTAACGAGTACTCTTGTAATAACTTTGACGACCAATCTTTCCAAACAACTAGAGATGGCTCGGCTCGGCTCGGCCCATATACTCATGAGCTCGGCTCGTGGCAAGCACGAGCCCAGCTTCTGCTCGGCTCGCGAGCCGTTACTCGTGGCTTGCGAGCTCGGTTTTATAAAAAAATAAATTTAACTATACCTTTTCTAAATCTTAAAAAAAAATCAACGAGCTGCTCGTAAAAAACGAATCGATCAGGCTAGGCTCGTGCTCGGGCTCGGAGCCCAGCTGCTCACCCAAGCCGCTTGGCTCGGTTGCCACCCCTGCAAATAACTGAAAGTTTGATCGAGATACGCAGTTGATAATACATCACTATAATTCATATGTTATTGTCTCAAAATATTGTTTGGTGTGTTTATCGATATTTTATATAACCACATTTCAAAGTGAGTGAAGAATCTCAACCAAAGTGAGAAAAATCAACTAAAAATTTCGAGGGTCAAAGAAATTAAATTTAATTCACATCCATTTTTGGCTCGATCTCAAGAATATATTTATATATAGATTACTTTATAAATGAATATTTTTTAACAAATATTCTTTTTACTGTCAATATCGAATCTAGAGTAAATTATTTATTTTGATCATAATAT
>CAIGRB010093656.1:1679-24239 GCA_903798255.1 Fraxinus quadrangulata | reverse complement strand
TATCATCAAGCCCTTTCTTTGATCCTGCAACCAAAAACAGTAAGCCTATAAAAATTGACAAATCTCCTCACTACTCACATGCTAGCACCTTCACACGCAGGCATGAAAGGCATGAAAATGAAATCTTGCTTCAAAATTCTTTCATGAAAATCAACTTCAGTTCACCATAATCTACTGTTAGCTTAAGCATTTCTTAGGTCAATAAGAACCTGGAACTGTGTAAAATATAGAAGCTGTTATAATTGCGCTGATTTGAGGTGAAGGAGAGACAGGAAACAGAAAGTGTTCCTCCGTACAATGAAGGATGCGGTGTTAACAACTGGTATACTGTCGAAGAATTGGGAGAATATTTTGGGTCCATATGTTAGAACAAACAACTCAGACGTCTTATACTGTCATATGCGCGTTGTTTATAAAGGTGGGGACATGAAGCATTGATATTCCATGAATATGTAATGTTAATTCTTTGGATGCAGCCGTTAGCACTAACTCAATTTTTTCCCCAAAAAACAGAGAATCAGACAATCGAAGTGTGAACACATTTAAATTTTTGTTCCGATAAAAATGAATAAATAACGTTCTCCAAATGTAAAAACGAGAGAAGATGAAACTAATTGAGTGGAGGAAAAGCTGGCGCACGTACCATTTCCGGTTCCAGTTTGAGTATTGTTTCCCGTTGGAGTTATGTTTCCAGTTTGAGTTGTGTTTCCAGTTTGAGTACTGTTTCCAGTTGGAGTATTATTTCCATTTTGAGTATTGTTTCTAGTTTGAGCAGTGTTGCAAATTGACGCATAAGTTCCATTAGCACAATAACAAGCAAATGCTTGAGAATCCTGATTAGTTCCGCATAGCCCACCTGACCGAATGCAATTTCTGCAGACCCTATTATTCGCTGACCACTGCAATGAGAAGCCACTAGCAAGCGCGTCCTGAAGAAGAACGATTGAAGCTGTAGAACCTGCCAAATTCCCTGCCGCAGTTTCATTGACTGGAACAGAGATATTAGTATCACATCTGATATCAGTTCCAGTTCCAGGGATAGATTGTGAATCTTCTCCTATTGTGAACAAACTTTCGCTGTTGGTTCCGTTCACAGTGCAATCGAACATATGTGGGGGCCTTGGTGAAGGCTGACCACTAGATGTGGAGCAACCATAGTGTAGAGTAACGTTTTGATCATTAGGTGCAAAATCAAGGTTTCGATTCAAGGTTGTGTTGTAAAGAAATCTGGGACAAGTGTTGTTCCATAAATCCTCTCTTGCAACCTTGAGAGTCTGTGCGGTGCTATTGATTTCCAGGACACGATATCGTATTCTATGGCAATTATTGAGCTGGAAACCTGGATATCCGCAATAGTCCGGCCTATTCCCTCCAAAGAATGGATAACTTATTCCTCCGATTCCGGCACATCGAAAGGGAGCACCACAGGCTGCATATTCTCCACCGTTTTGAGAAAAGGAACCCGGGATGTAGAGCAATACGAGGGTCGTGATGATAAATAATGAGAAGATATGAAGGAAGTTTTTGTACATCGCTGAGGAGCAAGATTATTGGCTTCACCTTTCTTGTAAGCCTGGTTAGAATCTACAATCTCAGCAACCAACGGATGTGAATGGAAGAACAATTAAAGTCAAGACATTGTAACGCACCGCTAAGTTTGCCCTAGTCCAGAGAAAATTGAAGAGAGAGGTTTCGTCTGCATTTCGGATGGACCCACCCAGTGTACATATTCAACATCTATTTAATGTATAATTGACTTTTTGAGTCCTCCTGGTCGTTTGATTGTAACCAATTTATATCATCTCAGGAAACTCAAGCGAGCCTGTCTCCAGGAGAGCAAGTGCCTGTTGACCCAGTCTATATCAGTTGAGTCTTAAGCTAAAGCGCCTTGAGTGACGATAATTTAATTACGTTAAACAAAATTTTAACTATAAGATTTATACCCTTATTTCATTCTAGGCAACTGATTTATGAAAAGTAAAAAACCAATAAAAATGAAATTTCTAGATCAGTTCAGATGGGTAGTGTGGACAGTTCCATTTCAGGGAAAACATTAAATGTGCAACACTTTGGAACAGCAAATCTAGGAGGAAAAATAGGAGACTAATACACATATTTGGAGATGAAACAGCTGAAACTACGTGCTGCTTAATTCAAAGTAATCCGTGAAATTTTCAAATGAAGGTCTTATTTTCTATCAGGTTATCCTTCATTCGCTCTCAGCTCGTATGATCAAGATAACTTATACCGTAAGCACAATCAACATGATACATGCTCAGAACTCAGAGACCACACATCCACACAGAAACCTGAATGCTACTCTCAGATGAGGATAATTATGTAATCACCAGATCAAGCCTTTTTTCCTCCTCAACCTGTCAACACGGTCGATACTCATTCGAGACTTTTCAGGCTTGCTTAACTTCTTGGACTTGTCAAGTCGACTATCCAAACTGTTCCTAGATAAATCTGGTATATCTGATTGCCATGTGTCTGAGGTATTGCTCGCAGCTGATTTATTCAGATTGTCAGAGTCTAATGATGCTGTTTTAGAATCATCCATAGGTGGCTTTGATTTCCCAAGAGACAGCACAAACTTCTTCAGATGTTTAATGAACTCGGGATAAAGTTCCAAATTGCAATGCCCACCTCCATTTATCCATAAAGGTTCATACTTAACCTTGCATAGCTCCCAAAGCTGCTTCCCGTGGGAGCAATCAACAACTTCATCTGCCGTTCCCTAGATATGAAAACGATAATTATTAATCATTTATCTCATAAAAGTTTCGAAGTACAACTTAAAAATGACGGTTACCTTTTGATTGCACATGTTACTAACATGTTTTAGATATTTCATGTGCAACAGATAGTAAAATCTCCAGTAGAAGAGAAGAATCAAGTACCTGAACTATTCGTGAAGTTTATGAATGTGAAATCATTATCTTCTAAAATCCTTCCTGAATTAATATGTTCTTCAGCCTAAAAATTAACCAAGAAAAGCACTACAAAATTAAAGGGTATTGATGCCGCTTCTGTCTGGTAATTATTAATTATCAAAGCTCCACTGTACAATAGAACAAGAGCCCACAAACCAAAAATTACTTCCCTGTTATGTAGGCTTATACGTGAGCGAGTTTAATTTAAAATCTTACTACCCATTCCCTTAGATGTTAATGGATGTCTTTGTTAAGGGATAAATCCTAACCAATAATATACAAGGGCTTGGACTACACCTCTTAACAAGGTTAACTTTTTAAAATGGAACCCCATGTGTTATATGGTATAAAACGAGCAATTCGGCCTATCTAAAGCTCAAATGTGCACTTGTATTGCAAGATTGGTGTGCTAAAATAAGCCACAATCTTGAAGGAGCATATTAAGGGATATATTCCACATTAGTTATAAATGATTATTTTAAGGAATTAAACTACTTCTCTTAACAAGATTGACTATTTAAAATGAAAGCCCAAGTCTTAATAGTCTTAGTTGGAAAATATACGGATGAAGCTTCTAGGCAAAAATATTAATTGCAGAAAATGGACAATCAACTACTAATTAGCAAGCAACAATATGCATGCCAGTCCACAAAATTCATTTCTCCAGATATCTTTGAAATTAACAATATAAGAAACTGGGATTCAGGGAAGGGAAAAATATCTAGAGCTCAGGGATGGGGAAAAATATCTAGAGCAAGCAAGAGTAAGAAACTTACATGAATGATAAGAACTGGACAGTTTATGACCCCAATTTTGTCAATATTCTGTAATTAACATAGAAACCATGGAGAAACGATACGTGTCAATATGGAAAAATTGGGAACAAAATGACACATGACAATTAAGTGCAAAATTACCTTGTATATATCAAACCAATATGTCCGTTTTACAGGGTACAACACCCTTAACCCAGACAAAATTGGGCTATGTAAAACAACACCCCTCATATTTGGCACCCGTGATGCAAGATCTACTGTGGGACCGCTACCAACAGACTGACCATACAGAATTATTTGTTCGTCTTTAATCCCATACTGCTCCTTGAGGCATTTATATACAGCATCAAGGTCTGCGTAGGTATTACATTCAGTTGGCTGTTTCCAAGAACAAGGGATGGCTGTGTCATAATAAAGCATGACTCAACGACAAAATGTTAAGAGAAATATGCAAACCAGGTCAAAACCTAGGTAAAGCACAACACAGAAACAAGCAAGTAATTCCTTAGGACCCTTATCTAGAGCATGTAGGCTAAGCATAAAAGTTAACTTAAAATGTACTTTTATTAAATTCTGTTTCCAAAAATCTACTAACTTTAATAATAAGGCAGTGGTTACTTTCATATTAAGTAACTTATTTCTAACTTTGACCAATCTAAAAATTATTTTTATTTAAAACTTACTTGTTTACTCAAAGTAATTATTTTAAGCTTAGCCAACACACACCTTCAGAATATTTGATCCAAGACATCAAATTTTACTAAGCCCCTATTTGATAGCCATTACAAATAGAAATTGCGGGGAAATGATATTTAAATAGTGATTTTTTTGGAGAACGTGTAGTTAAAAAGTAGAAAAATTTTGGGTTTACATGTAGAATATTTTACCATGATAATGTGTGGTTGAAAATGAGTATGAAAAATTAAGAGTTTTGTTTTAATGAGAGTCAAACCGGGGCTAAGATACAACATGACTTATTTCTGCTTTTACATATATACATCTCATGTAAGTAAATCTTATGCCACACTTAGTGCTCAAGTATATTAGCATAGATCATTTCTCTTGTTTCCCATCCCGTTAGAATGAAGTTTCAGTATTATTTTTGTTCCTATGTAAATATTGTTTTCCAAACTCATACAATGTTTCTCAACTATGACCCAAGGAAATTAATAAAACCTGTAAGCCAGAGTATATACTTAATTCTTAAAAGTGCCTGATACGGCAACCCAATATATGTGGTTCAACACAATTGGAGGAGCGTCAAACACTGGTCCATGACCATCGAAGAGTGGCTTACTGACTTACTGGGGAGAAAACCCCAAAAACCAAGACTACCTAAATTTATTGTCGTTTAAGACAACAACGCATTCTTAACATTGTTATTGTTTCTTAGCTCTTGTTTGGCCCCCATTGTTTGAAATTTTAATGGTTGGAAGAGTGTTTTTTTTTAAAAAAAAAAATGTGTGGTTAAAAAGAAGAAAAGTTTTTGGATTACGTGTAATATTATTTTATTGAAAAATATGTGATTGATAAGAAGAGAGAAAAATAAATTATAATTTGAATTATTTCCCGACACCATGTGTCCATTATGGACACCATTATGGTGCCCCCTATGTACACTAAGCACAACCCTTATAATTTTGATGGGGCCAAACAAGGGGTTAATTTCAAGAAATTACAATCACCGAAGTGAAATCTCGATTGCAGTGCCTTTCATTCTGCAAGAGGTGGAATCCCAAATTGCTTCAAAAACTATTTAGAGCATCTAAGTATTGAAACAGCAACATCAATCGCAAAAAACTAAGTTTTATTCCCAATAAATTTGGGATAAACTACATGAATCCTTCTTCGCCATTGTGCGTTGTTAATTGCTAAATCTAATTGGAGATCTAGGTTCCTTATCAACTACATAAGGCCTGAGTATTGCTTAAAAAATATTGTTATAAAAATCCCAAAACTAAAATACAGACTTGATCTACTACTCACAATGGACATGAGTTATGATGCCCAATGTGGGCAGGAGATCAAACCCGTACTAAAATACTCCATCAAAAATTGAATATCTTTACTTCCTTTATGGGCTGTTCCAGTCGTGGATTTTTCCTAAAGTAAAAAATACCTTCTGTTTTTTCCCCGAAACACTACTACTGAAATAATCCCATGTTACTTCTTCTCTCACGGTTCAATGTTAAAAACACATGGTCAAAATTATCACTTATGTCACATCACAAAATTCTGCAAACAATAAATCAAAACATGACACATCCAAATCAAGTCAAATCAAATAAAGACATATAATTTGGGTTTAAGGAACAAATCTTGTAGAAAAGAAAAACACAGACCGTAATACAGAATTATATGCAATGATAAAGTTATTATACCTGTGTTATTAGCACAGGTCCTTCCTACTTCTAGAAGAAACAAACCAAAAGGAATGAGCTATTTAATAGTACAGAATCTGTTAACATCTAAAACTGCTTAAAGCATTTGCAATTTAATTCACTGCTTGGGACTCTAATCACGAGGACAGGAAATTTCGAAGGAGAATGTAATAGATAGAAATGCATCCCTTGCAAGATCTTCACAGGAAGAAAAATAACAAAGAACAATATTTACAGAACATGCATATATTGCAGTTCAAAGGGAGGAGAGCTCTAACCTTTCCAGTGGACCGTCCGTAGCCCGAATAATCATACCTGGAGAGGATACAAGAATGAAGAAGTCGGGAAGGTACGCAACAATCAAGACAAATAGGATAGTTATCTTTTTATTCTTCAGTAATTCGCATAAAAATGTGAGCATTATCTTGACAGAAATTGATTTATTCAGATCGCGATCAAGTCTGATTGTGCTTACTGCTCAGGACAGAATTGTATAGATCTCTTCTCCTTCCTTTTTATGCTATCAATGGACAAGAATACTAAAATGTAATAGAAAAAAAAAATAAAAATTGGCAAGCAATAGTAGACAGCCAAAAAAAAAAACACTTAGTTTTTATAACAATTACCAAATTTATTGTAGTTATTAGCTAGATGATGAATAGGAATCCAAGAATGTACAAAAATCTTTATTCTAGAAATCTCTGGTGAAGAGGTAAATTGCCTCATTGATCAGTAATATGATGCAACCCTCCAATAGTCCATTATAAATCATCCACAAGAAAAATACCATATGGTGTGTTTGAGCTATGTTATTTTGAAAGAATATATTTTGGAATAGTAGATTGATAGAGAATCTGTAGTTGAAAAAGAATGAAAAGTGATTGATGTGATGAAAAATATTATTTTATTGAAGAACGTGTGGTTGAAAATGAGTAGAAAAGTGAGAATTTTAATGTGATCCAAACATGGGCTAAGAGAATTATAAAGGGCAAATTTGCAGTTCAAGCGAAAGAAAGGACTATTATTTCATCGCCGGCATCCCATCAAATTAAGCAACCAAATCCTACCAAGAGATAGGTTTTATTTAACCAAATCATATCATAAAAACTCGAAACATAGGGAAAAAAAAACCGTCTTAAATAACCAATCTTTATTACACCCATATAGCTAAAAAAGATCGTACGTCCACCAATTAGCAAAATTAGCAGCTGAAAATTCAAAATTACCCCATGAGATTTACTCGAAGGCGAAGGCTAAGCTCGACGAATAACTCATACATCTGCCCCAAATCGGCGGCGTTTCCGTGGGAGTATAGCAGTGTAGTGGTGGCCTTGGGGTGGGTGACGTGAACCGCCACGATATCGTTGCCCCGTCGGGTCCTCAGCTTCAAAACTTCAACGTCATCCCTCCGTGGAACCTCCGGTATGCAAGGAGCTCCACCACACGATTCGTCTGCCACCACAGTGTACGAAGGCGGGGTCGGCGGGAAGAAAGCAAACTTAGCTGCTATCGATGACGTCACCCCGCCCATTATTTCCGTTTATTTAAAATATCCTCACTCAGTGAATAAATATATATCTCATAGCTGTTGATAAACAAAGTAGCAACTTTATGTTTTTCCTTTTATCTTTTTTTCTTGTATTTAGATCTTCTTTTTGGCCTTTTGCAGAGAAAATAATCAAAGGGATAAAAAGTGAAACTGGGTGGTGGAGACTTAGGGGGTGGGGGAGGGTGGCGCGTGGAAAGAAGGTGTAGAAATCAACGAGTAGGGAAAGTAAAGTGTCGATTTTTCAAAGGAAACTTGAATATCTAACTGGAAAATTGGGAGTTTTCTTGAACCATCATATTTATCTGTTTATAGTAAAATTGGGCATACAAATAATGGAGGAACTGGACTACCAGTAACGGCCCGCCTGACGGAGAATGGGGTATGTGTACAGTGTACGTATATCCAATGTGTTTCTGAATCTTGAATCATTCCAATTACGGCTTTCGTACAGTCAAGCGACAATTTGTTGTTAAAAAATTATTTTGAATATACAACTTAAAATAGGAAGCTGAGTTTGATGCAGCTAAAATTATTTGTGTACTACAAAAATGAATCATAGAGAAGGTCAAGAATCTAGGTTTTTCAGATTCTTTGATGTTCAAAATTATATTATACGATTGACAGTAATTATCTTTTGAATGAAAAATTAAGAAATTCTATTCACGTTAATTCGTCATAATAAAATTTATGTATTACTATCCATTATAATTTTTATATTGAATTTTTATACGACCTAATCTTGTGTACCTAATAGAGCCTTGGAGTATAACAATATCAACAAAAAAATTATGTTTAATGGGTGGTGTGAAATACGAATGCACAAAAGCTAGAAGAATGACTGCAATTTCCAGAAATTTTTTTATTTTTTGGATTTTTTAAGGATAAACACAAATTCCAACTCAATTAGTTGGAAGGAAATAATGAAAACAAATGTTCTGTTCAAGAATAGCATCACTTGACAATTATGTTTTTGTCAATTAAATATTTACAAAAGGAAAAATGGAATTTAAATTTAAAGTACCATTGAGTTCATAATATTTTCTTTATTTTTTTCTGGGCTCTTTAAAAATAGTGATGTGACACGAACATCTTAATCATGTAGATACCTATATATGTTTAGCACAAAAAGTGACTTTTTTATAAGTTGAGAATCAAAAAATAGATGAATTTTCGTACAATTACAAATTCCAGAGTTTGTAAGTGCACGAGTCTTTTCCTTTGTGATTTAGATAATTCAAGAAATTATTAAGGGTGTGTTTAATAGATAATATTGAGAAAATAATGTATTTTAAATAGTGATATGATCGGAAATATGTGGTTAAAAAATAAAGAAAAGTTATTGATGTGATGAAAAATATTATTTTATTGAAGAATGTGTAATTGAAAATGAGTTTTGAAATAATGTGTGTCAAATATGTGCTAATATGACAAAAATCTCCGAAGCACAGCGTTGATACAATAGCCCAACTAAAAAGTAGTGTAGCTCAAACAGATTTAACACGAAAATTGGCTCGAAATTCCACCATAACCACATTACTTTGACTAATAATATTCTTATAACAAAATATAGAGAAGACTTTTGTATCAAATTGCATAGAAGAGGATATAATATATGTTCATGTGTGTAGCATAAAAATTGTTGAAGGGATTTAAAAAGTGACTAAACCTGAATCCTACTACAACCAAAATCTTTACATTTGCACCAAGATCCAACAATCATGGAGTTATACTAAGCTGAAGTTATACAATATAAAGCACGCCTCTTTGATTTTGATGAAATGTGTAATTGAAATGTTGAAAAAAGTTGCGAATCCTATGAAATTATCGACTTTAATATAGATTTTTATTAATTTTTTTTAGCTAAATCAACCAGGGACTAAAATTGAACAAATTTTTTTTTCATCTATTCCATGGTTTTCGATATCATATCCGCAATTAGCGCATTCATCATAATTAGCAGTTCCAACTCCACTTACGATCAATATCTTCTGAAGCTCTTCTTGAATAAATATAATTATATTCCGGTTCCTTTTAATTTTAATTTTTCCTCTGTTTTCTTTTTATCAATCAGATAAGTTGCAGTATTATTCCTAATGTTTCAAAGTCATTGGTTTGCAACAAGTAAAGAATAAAAAGAAAATAAGAGAATAACAATTAAAGACCAATATTTAAAATAAAAATAGTAAATTGACATTTTCGTGCAAACTTTGACAATATTACTCGGGTATGGTCACGAGCACAGGTCGCCAAGCCCTACTAAGCAACCGACGCCGAAACAGAGCCGATCCCGGCCTCCGCCACCGAGCACAGTCTCTCCTCCTCAGACCACCACCGCCCGGCGGTAAAATTTCTTCTTTTACATTCTCCGAAACCCTCTTATCAAATGCCGGCGGAGAGGAAGCAAATAGGTCCTTAAGCTTGTGGCTGAAAAAACTCTTCTTCCTCTTTTCCAGCGATATCCCGTCGTTTCTGTTCCCCCGTTGATCTGAAGACCAATCGTCATGTTGCACCGGCAGCCTCCTCCCACCACCTCCGCCGTGGCTGAGAAGCATCCGCAGTGTCTTTCTCCGGCGAAGTTGCATAACTGGGCTCATCGTTGGGCTTCCGGCTACCACACACTCACTAGCCATCAGCTTGAATTTCTGTAGGGTCGGCATTATAATTTAACGGATTTGCAAGATTGTAGTGGGCATGCTTTGATGAGGAATGGGTACACCTAAGTTAATACTTGTATATAAAGCTATAAACTGTGTATGTACATGTGGAAAATGAGGCATTGGAGTGAGAACAAAGGTGAAAGGTCATACGGCCGGCAGACGGCTAAGTAGAATGTTTAATTGCTTATAAGTAATTTGAGTCCCGTTAAAGCAAGGTTTTCATTTTGCATACGTGTAATTTTATAAATAAAGTAAGAATGATTAAATAAATAGGTTTAATCTATATGAGAGAATACAAATGGAGTGCAAAAGTTCAGAAGATAGAACAAAATTACCGGCTTTTGTTGTGTTGTAGGGGTATTTTTTACAAATTTTCGGACGGTCAAAAATGGATACACGAGAGTCAATTTGACGAAGTTACTACTTAATTTGGTTAAATATCGTTTCTAGTATGATCAACTCTAATTTAAATGACTTTTGACGAAAAGAAGCGAAAATCGTTCAAATAAGGGTGAAAAGGGGAATTGCTTCATTTGAAATCCTGTTGTGAATTTTAATATAAAGTATTGGCTCTATAAATACACACATTTGTCCAACAATTAGAGAGAGATCTCATACCTTGAATACACAAATTTCTTGCGATCGAGAGATCAAAAATCGATTCTTTCGAGGGAAATTGGAAGGCAAGGTATAATGAATTCATTCTTGAAAATTATTTCTTGATTTTTGGTTAAAGAAAAAGAAGGTGTGCTTGAAAATATTCAAGAATTCACAGCTTCTCATTTTCTTTATATTTTTCAATTTCAAGTGATGTCTCATTATTTCTACATGATTTCTTGTAACTTCGTGATGCTGCGCCAAACTTTAAGTCACTAGGACATAAATGAACTTTTTATTATGATGTTTCAACATTAATTTCAAGGTTTTGACACTATATGTTTGTCTTGGATGATTGTCATAGAATTCAACATTTTTCAATTAACTAGTTACTAAATAGATTATTTTGTGATATTTATTGTATTCGACAGAAATAATAAGAATATAACACGTTATAACAATTGTGGTGGAGGCCGATAATAATATAGATATACCGCTATGCCTTACCTGATTTAAATAAACATTCTCATGATATTAATACATTATTTTGTGTTCGTATTTTCTATAGAGATATAGAAAGATCACACATAATATGTTTAATTCTATTCAAAACAGATTGTTAAACAAAATGTGAGCATTAATCAACAAGAATAAAATAAACATTTCATGGTCTTGAGTTATATTAAAATAAATTAATACAAATAGATTCAAAATTTTAGTTTATATAACTAGCAATAAAATCATAAATTGACAAATTAATTAGAGTTAGTATTAATCGATATTAGATTAAATACATAGTCATCGTAACATTACTTAATTTACTTTAGTACTTGACTATGATATAAAAAATTGTTGTTATTGCGTCTTTCTATGCACTTGTGCTATATGTACATCACAATTTGTAGATTAGTGTACGTACACATGTTGTGGTTATATAAAAATTTCTTGAATCAAATAAAAATTATCCACTCTCTTTTTGACACCTCGTCTATCTGTATAAATTTTTGTAACTGTTTATGTACAAGTAAAATTATTCATTTTTATGCCAACGCGCTGTTAAAAGAATTCTCAAATTCTTATATGTTAAATTTGATAAATTGTTCAACGTCGAGGCAGGCAGTCGACAGTTATAAAGGGGTGGATGTGAATGCTTTTGGCAAAATTATGGAAAATTGTGTTAAAGATACAAATTCTTCGTCACGTCGTCATCTAAGTATAAAAATATTAACCAAAGATATTTCAGTACAAATAGATTAATTCTTTGAAGTTATATGCCCCTGTTCGAGTCTAAAATTTTTTTAAAAACTTTTTAACCACATATTTTCCAAAAATCAATATTACAAAACTCATTCTCCACAAAAAAAATGGGGATCAATTGATACTGTAATTACAAGACACATTCTCACCAGTTCCATTTGATACCCTAATTCCCCAATTTCTCCAATTAGAACTGATATAGGGTTCTCTATTAAACAATATATTAGATGTTGCTTCACAAATTGGCGTTTCTTCGTTGTCTGTCCAGGTTACAATTCGGGGTTGACTTTGCTTGTTACCGATCCGAAGTTTGTGTCTAAACTGATGGAATTTACATGAGGTGTTCATTCCCCAAATTGTAATTACACCTATTTGCCGATTTATTCCCTTGGATCAGAGGAAATCCAAAATGCTTTTGATAATTAATATTAGACACTACAATAAATAAAATTTTAAATTCTTTTTCTTTCTTAATATTGATAATTCTACTGGAAACTCTCTGAACATGCGGAAACATCCATAGAAACCAAGTTCTGTCAAAAAAAAAAAAATTTGCAGACTAGCAAAGCAGTACAGTTCTTTTCATGCTGGTACACAGAAGCAAAATAATTATTCCATCAGTATTCATATAGTAACACTGGAAAAACACATATTAGATACAAAATTGATAGAAGGATAATTTAAGAAAACAGCTCCACTTACTATGTACATCCCTTTGAAGCTTAAAATCAGCATTAGGTGACTGTCAAAACCATAAACTCAGAATAAAAATGGAACATGCAAAGAGATGAAACATAACGAAAATCTACCCCATTAAGTGATATCTGATGACAATCACCAACCAGAGTCAGAGCATCTGTATCTATAGCGTAACTTCAATTTCTCATCCACTAGAATTAGGTGTAGAGGTGCTAACCGATTTATCAGTGATGACTGAATCCGGTGATGAAGGAGCAACACTACCCTTCAATGGTCCAACCTCGCCATCTATCAAAATATCAACAACCTCTACCTTGTGAGCGTTCAAATCTCCGTTCTGAATTCCTCTCAGAACATCCAGCACTTCTTCCATTGAAGGCCTCATATCTCTTTCCTGTTGCAAGCACCGAAAAGCTAACTCTGCGACTAATGTAGCCATCCTTCTCACTACACTGTTCGTCTCAAATCCAAGACTCGAATCGACTAACTCGTGCAATGTGTGATTTTGAATCTTGTTGACTGCCATGTTAGCCAAGTTAATATCGAGGCGATGCCTGTTAGTATCCACAGCTTGTAACGATGATATAAGCTCGATCAAAACCACTCCAAAGCTATAAACATCGCTCTTTTCTGTGAGTTGGTAGCATTGGTAGTATTCCGGATCGACATAGCCAGGGGTCCCTTGTGGAGCCGTTGACACGTGAGTGACATCGTTGGGGAACAATCTGGAAAGCCCAAAATCGGCAACTTTTACATGGAAGTCATTGTCAAGGAGAATGTTGTTGGTCTTGACATCACGATGTATTATATCTGATTTGTGGAGATAAGCCAGTGCATTGGCTGTTTCAATGGCGATATTCAACCGCACAGTCCAGGATAGCAAGCCAGAATTGGAACGTTTCCCATGAAGATGATCAGCAACTGTTCCATTTGGTATATATTCATAGACAAGCAGCAGTTCTCGGCTTCGTTTTGAAGTGCATCCATACAATGTCACAAGGTTCAGGTGCCTCAACCGAGTAAGGATCTCAACTTCATTCATGAACTGCTCTACACGCTTGAAATTGTTCTCGTATAAGCGCTTGACAGCAACTACACGACCATCAGCTAGCACCCCTGTTAAACAAATCAAAATATCAATAGCTGCATAAAAAATGCTGCACATATCCGACTAACAAGGGGTCGCACTCATACCATAGTATACAGTCCCAAAGCCACCATCTCCTAGTTCTCTAGAAGGATCAAAATTATTGGTAGCTTCTTCAAGTTCATTATAGCTGAAGACCTGCACACCGAAGTAGGAACTGGTCCTACCAAAGTCGGATTTTGAAGAGGGATAAGAGGGGATGCTTCTGGTAAACGTAGTCGAAGGGGGAGTCGAGATGCTTTTGCTTGGAGGATGTAGAAGGTCCTTGCTCATAGTTTCCGTAGATTGTGCAGCAAGCCGTTGTTTTTTCTTCTGCCTATAGTGGAAAATTAACCAACCTAAGCCAACACCTGCAAGAACTGCACCTGCTATGGAAAGGCCTGGAAATCAGGGAGAGAGGACAAAGATTAGTTTTTCAAGCCTATCGTATTGGAGATATAAGTCAAACTTTTTTTTGTACATAGAACAAGATCATACCGACATTCATTCCCGTTTTATTTTTACTACTCCCTGCAGCTGTAATTAGATTGTAGAATGTTAGTAGTAAACAAAGCAGTTCAAGAACAGCTAGACACGGGAGAATTAGCTCCCTTAATCCATCCTACATAATAAAAGAGCATAAAATTTTTTGAAGGTATTAAAATATAGATAGTGCGAGCAGCAATATACTATAAAAAATGTAGACAAAATTGAGTAGGATCATCAAACTTAACGACGAGGATGTTATAACTTATACAAAGCTGCATTTCCCATTATACTAATATAGGACTTATTTGTTTCCTGTTTGGAATGTGACTTCTTGCTCTTTTCGACTTAGTTCCAAACTTCCTTAACGGCAAATTACATTCAACGAAACTTATCTACACAAACGCTAAATGTAATTTAGATCGGGTAACATATGATTGCTCATATTATCAATGAAAATCGAATTCATGACTAAAGCATTACCATAGCTGGTATAATCTGTAAGTGTTCCCATAACAATTTTAGCTCACCAGCCATCTTTAGAATAGGATGTTCAGACAAGATGACAAGAGGGAAACGGACACAATGGATTAATTCTCGAGGAATATTGAAGTAACAGATGAAGTCTCGCATCAAAGTGCAGTTGTGAGAAAGATGAAATACAAATGCTTTGACTAAGTGAAGGGAAAACGAAATCAAATGAACAAAGAAAACAGGATTCAGGCCGTCTGCAAAAGAGAATTTAAAACTCAAGATGATAATAACAATCCAAGAATGTCATTAAAGAGAAGTATCAAGGCACTGAGTTAATAAAATTTCCTACTATCAGTCTTATTAGAATTTATTGTGCCCATTACCTTGTGAAGGTACTGAATCATTTCGAGGAGGTGTCAAAGCAAAGGGACAAGGCCTATCGCCACAAATACAAACGGGTTGACCTAAACCCGAATCAAACCCGCATTGGCCGCCAAATCTATTACACTCAGAACAGTTACTCTCATACGGATCGCTATAATTCACACTGAAACCCTGCATTAAGGCCTCCTCAAGGCTGATATTCAATCCAGTTAGCCTATCACCCGCATCCCTCAAAATTGGAACAGAAATACTCACATTACAGTATATGATCCTCAATATAGGGTCATTTGGCACCGGCCCGATTAAATAAAAAGCATTGTTAAAATTATCACCACTCGAATTGCAGCTGAAAAGGTTGTAAGGTCTCAAGGGCATGGCCGATGTATTGCAGCCGTAGATTAAGTTGAGAACTTCGTTTTCCATCCCTTCATCGTCAAAAAGTGTAGAATTGAGAGTAGAATTGTGAAATTCAGAAGGGCAGGTGGTGTTGTAAAGGTCCGAACGGGACAGATTCATGGTATTCCGAGTTTGGTCGAGTTGGAGGACTCTGTAGGTGACCGAGTTGCTGGTGAACTCTGTGAAGGCGTTGTCTCGGCACGTGAGTGAGAACTCGGGGAGGCCGCAGTGGGAGGGCCGGTCGCCGCCGGTGAATGGGTATGTGATGTTGCGGATAATGCCGCATGAAAAGGTTCGGTTACAGTTAGCATAACTACTGATGGAGGAGGGTGGGGCGGTGGCGCCTTGGGAATACGCCGCCGCCAGAATGGTGGTTATGAGTATGATGACGAGATGGGGAGAGAGAGGCATAGTTAGAACAACGTTGAAGAAATGTTTTTCTTTTTGCCATTTTTGAACGTTCAGAGTTGCCTTTGGTTGACTAAGGTACTGTCTGAGACCCTGAAGAGGCCAGTGAATGAACTATGAAACAACCAAAATCTTATCTTGTCATAAATTATGATACGTCAGCTTCGGTTAAAAAATTATTTAAAAGTAACTTTTGACATTTTAAAAGTTTTCCAAACGAGCCCTAAGAGAAATTATAAATTGAAATAGAGAAATTAAGAAAATAAAAAGTAGATATTTTGTTAATTAAGCTTGTGAAATGTCTTCGTTTTGACTTGGCTGCCCACAATTTTTGACATTAGGTATTTTTAATATATCGAAAATCACTTTTCATGAACAGTGATTGATATTATTGTTGGGTCCCACATTATTTATGGTGACCGCAATATTAGGTAGAGACTTGATGAAAATAAAGAAATGTATCGTGTGACTTTAGAGAGAGAAAGAAAGAATTGAAAAGTAGTCTTTTTCTTTGCAATTTTTTTTTTCCACAACATTTTTTAATCAATATTCCATAATTCAAGAAAACGTCCATTTAATTTAAAATTTGAGAAGTTTCACCTTTCATTTTCAATCTTTCTCGAACTATTTGAAATCTTGTCTGTTTTTTATTTGGCTAAAAATAAAATTTTAATAAAAGTTGGTGGGATTTATGGTTAAAAAGTTTTGAATCCCATAAAATGTGTGATTAAAAATAAATTTAAAAAAAAAAGTTTTAAAAAATTGAGGATAAACGTATGAGAAATATGTGGTTGAAAAAGAATTAAAAATTATTGATGTAATAGAAAATATTATTTTATTAAAGAATGTTTGATTGAAAATGTGTAAAAAAATGATAATGAAAAATATAAGGAACCAAAGGAATAGAAAAATATTATTTATGTAGTAAATTGAAAATTTGTGTGAAATACTTACTAGGTGTTGGATTTTTGCAGTGGTAGCAATATTAGTAAAGACAACGATAATATGGCTTTGTTTGTCACCCATTATTGTGTTGAAAATAGAGTAATGAATAGTATTTTTTAGAGAATGTGTGGTTAAAATTTAAAATAACTTATTGATTTGTGTCTAGAATATTTTATTGGTTAAAAAGCGTGGTGGAAAATCTTACTGTAACAAACAATATTTTGAAAAAATGGTAGACAAAGAGGGGCTATATAAGAATATATATTGGTTGGTTGATTTCCACCACAGCGTTTTCCTAATCCACGACTTGGAGAGTGTGAAATACAGAAAAAAAAAGTCAAATTCTAACATTATAAGAAGCTGCCAACCGATACCAAACACCTAATAAAATACTTTGAAAACTAAGGTGCTAAAGGTTGAAAATGTGAACTAAACATGAAATATGTGATGGACTTGTAAGATACGTTAAACCCATGATAGCATCGGAATCGAGGAAAGTATAAGAGAAGACTGTTCCTATTCAACCTAAATGGTTAACCTTTGAAGTACAATCCCAATTCTCAACACGAAAGGGATTAAAAATATAGTTCCTTGAAGTACTCGATATGGGTACTAAAGTGAACTAGAAAAGATAAAAACCCAGAAATATGGATGAAACAGAGGAGAGGCGTGGAAACTGGATTGTTCTTAATCCTTAATACAACGAAGGATGAATTTGAACAACCTATATTTTTGGTCCATATATCAGGAAAAAGAAAATCCTCAGAACCTACATATAAAACATGCCTTGCTTTTTCTGTATAATCAGGGATATGTAGGGCGGATGTAGGGGGACTGGATCGACTGTAGTCCCTAGTCCATTTCATTTTTGATGTACATATTAATAGTTTGGTCTTAGATCCGCCCCGATGACATGTACCTTTGATTCCATTGATATATAACGCTTTGGATGAACGAATTGATAGTAAAACTTTTCTGAAATTCCAGATTTTGTTGGAAAATCAGAGAGTTGGAAAAGTCATGGGATCGTGCGTTCACAGATAATTTTGTTCCTAAACAAGCAAAAAAAATTAGTTTCACGTACCGTTTCCAGTTTCAACAGAGTTGCAAGTTGACGCAGAAGTTCCATTAACACAATAACAAGCAAATGATTGAGGATCCCGATTAGTTCCACATAGACCACCTGACTGAGTGCAATTTTCACAGACTCTATTATTCGCGGACCACTGCAATGAGAAGCCACTAGCAAGAGCGTCCTGAAGAAGAGCGATTGAAGCTGAAGAAGTTGCCAAGGACGCTGCCGCAGCTTGATTGACTGGAACAGAGATATTAGTATCACATCTGATACCAGTTGCAGGGATAGATGGAAAAGCTCCTCCTACTGTGAAGAAACTTGCGCTGCTGGTTCGGTTCACATCGCAAGGGAACATATATGGGAGCTGTGTTGGTATAGGCTGACCATTAAATGTGGAGC
This sequence comes from Fraxinus quadrangulata, assembly GCA_903798255.1. Classification (NCBI taxonomy): domain Eukaryota; kingdom Viridiplantae; phylum Streptophyta; class Magnoliopsida; order Lamiales; family Oleaceae; genus Fraxinus; species Fraxinus quadrangulata. Next base: position 5,694 of record CAIGRB010093656.1, on the reverse strand, counting down.
AACCGTAGTATAGAGTAATGTTTGGATAATTGGGAGAAAACAGAAAGATGTTTTGTTCCAAGGTTGTGTTGTAAAGGAAGCTGGGACAAGTGATGTTCCATAAATCCTCTCTTGCAACTCTAACTGTCTTTCTGGAGTTATCGATTTCCAGGACACGATATCGTCTTGATGAAATAGTAAGAATTGGGACATCGCCTTGGCAATTATTGAGCTGGAAACCTGGATATCCGCAATAGTCCGGCCTATTCCCACCAAAGAATGGATAACTTATTTCCCGGATTCCGGCACACTGAAATGGAGCACCACAGGTTTCATATTCTCCACCGTTTTGACACAAGGAAACTGGGATGTACCGGATTAACAGTAGGCTTATGAGGAGAAGAAAATATCTCCGGGTGAGTTTGGGATGCATATTTGGAGAAAAAGAGAGAGGTTACACAAAAATGGGGTAAGCCAAGTTCATGTTGAAGATGGATGGCTTAAATTCTTTTTTTTGGACGTAATATTGATTATTAAGCTTTAAAATGTGAACACAGTGGGAAATGACAAAGCATGTCACTTTGTGCAGTTTTTTCAAACAAATTAGAAGCTTCTGTTGGAAACTTGGAATGGACTAGGTCAAAGAAATATTATGTAATTACAAAACGATTGCACATAATTTTAATAGTTCCTAGATTTACAAGCACAGAACAAAGTGAAGAATTTCTTAGGGACGTGTGAAAAAATGTAAAAAACTTGCACATCAACTGGAGATAGAGACAATATTAAGTTCATAAGGACTCAACAAGTGATATCGAAGTTGTGTTCCGAACTAAACCACATGGATGAGAATCATGGATTCAAAAAGCGTATAAAAAATCTGAACGAAGGTATGGACCTCAATTGGTCGCGATAGCAGGAGATTAATGAACTTGTGAGTTGCGGAGTATCTATGGTAATGCATGCCTAATGCGATGGAGATAATATAGACCTATGTGTGATCTTTCTATTTCTAATTCAAAGAAAATGGACAAAAGATGTTATTGGTTAAAGGAAACCCATTGATGATCTTGTGCGAGTCACAAAGGAACAGTTAATTGTTGAAGATGTATGAACAAAAGTCTCCTATGTGGGATGGTCTTGAGTTCATAGGAGAATTGAGTAATTACTCTACCTGATAACCTTTTAGAATGGAATCTCAAGTTTCTAACAGTTAGTCAAGTCTTTTAATTGATAAGAATCAATACGATCTTTTTAAGGCTCCTCCTTCGAATGAAATCCAGTGGGGTCCTTCGCTCTTCCAGAACCGATACAGAAATGGTGCGTGCAGAGTGCTTATATGTCGTTGGATATTTGATTTGGTATAGGTAATTTGCTTTCTTCAACAGCATAAAATATTTTGTATTTGGCTAACTTGCATTTCATAAGTTGACGATGTTTATATTCTAAAGAAACAATGAGAGGAGTTCAGAAAGTTGTGGAGTCGGATCAACCAGAAGACATGTAATCTTATTAAGATCTTGATGATTGTCTTCCTAAGCAAATCATGTGTGATCAATCACGAACCTTCATACGAGTAGAAGCGGGAGGTCATAACTCACTACTTCTTAGTCAAGAGTCTTATTAATATGGCCAAATATACAACTATTATGAATAGGAAAGAAGTGACTCCACTTTTTGTATGCAGTTTCTAATTCCAATTCATAGTATTGTATTGTTAATCACACAAACACGAACTTAAGCAAGTAGCACTCCGCTGGTGTCAAGTTCACTTCAAGAAGTCCAAGTTGGTAGTTCAATAGCTCCGATATTTTCTTCCTACTCACTTTTTCCAAGACGGAATTTCTCCATTCCACATTTAATAGCAGACAAGTAAATTGAGTTGTCAACATCTTACCAGATTCAAGCGATTGCTCACCAATTCATGATGGAGAAAATAATAAACCACTGATCCATTTCAGTCAAAATCTTATTGGACTGGTTGGAAAAGTGTATCGAATTATACTACTTTTCAAGCCTAACAATCCCCCAAGAATGATTCCTAGAGAATTGTAACTAGTGTCAATTCCCAATTTATCCGTTATGATTTCTACACCTTAGGAATGATCCTCCTAACAGTAATACTCGACCATATTGTCATTTTACCACGTTATTATGTCATTTTAGTCTCATACTCGATCGTTTCATAATGCTCATTAGTAGTCGAACCTTGGAATCCTCAAACCAATGGTGAAAAATACAATCTACGAATAAGCCCTGATTCCTAATGTCAAGAGTATTAATAAACGAAGAAGGAATCAGAAAGAAAGAAATGCGCACCCGAAGAAGATCTATCTCCATTAGTCCTCGAGCAGGTTGCCGATATGTATGGCTGATCAGGGCAAAAGCAAGATGTTTGATTTGTAGCAAAGTTAAATCCACACCGTCCCTTCGATTCAATGCAGTCATTGCAATCTTTGTCGTCCATCTTCAATCTGACCTCAAAACCCTTCTGGAGGACCTGATCCAACGTTGTAGAATTCACTGATCCTCCAGCTCCATGTCCATCTCCAGTACTCACAAGTACCGGAACCACAACACTTGTATTACATTTTCCAGGGCCTTGAGTTCCAGGCAATACATAAACACTATTATATCCACTAGAGCAAACAAGGCTTAAATCCGGAATATTCAGTGTAGGACAACCGTATAGAAACGTGAGGTTCCTGTTGGTTGCTGAATAATCAAACAACGAGTAGTCTAGAGTGGTGTTAACCATGTCTTGTGGACAAGTTGCCCTCATCACATCTTCCCTAACAATCCTCATAGTTTGGGTGCTTTCGTTAATTCCCAACACGTGATACGTTGCATTCATTATATCGATGGTTGTTACATCATTCTGTTGACAGTGAAGAACTAAACCAGGATATCCACAATATAGAGGATCATCTATTCCCCGGAAAGGGTAACCGATATTGGTGATCGTCCCGCAGCTGAACTTGTTGCCACATGTTTTGTAAAACTCTTCAGGATTGCTTGATCCACTGGGGAGAACTTGGACTAGAATCAAGAATCTTATGGCCAATAGGATAAAGAATGAAGAAAGGGTTTGGGAATTCATATGAATTTATGGATGATAGATGAATCGCAAAGGTATTTTGGGTGATTATGTACAATAGAAAAGAAGATGATAGAATGGTATTACTTTCCCTCAAACATTTCTTTATGAAAGAGTTGGTACTGAAATTCAATGAAAGAGTTAAAGAGATAAATTTGGTGGCCAACTTCGCAAAAGGAGTACTAGCTAGAACAAGAAAATTGCAGTAGATGAATAAATTAGTTGAGAATTTGGTGACGATTAATTTCGATTAGATGGGTTCAGTTACAATAATTTGACTTTTGAAGGTTGAAATATCATTTTCATTTCGATTTCGTTACCAAAATGAAATCGTTGAGCACATCCTACCTAATATTCGTGACCAGTGTATGATTTCAAGAAAGAATATAATTTATGGTTGTTGGTTGACAATACTTGAGAGCTAACTGAAAACAGATGTTCGATTTCAGGGAGAAGATAGCCATACGTGCTGACGTGCATGCACGTTCAAAATTTCGATGGAGCAACCACGGCTTCTATTCTAGACTAGAAGAAATGGATGCCACCATGCCAAGGCAGGGATGACTCGTAAACATTGATATTTTATTTTTCTTTCTTTGTATTGTTAAGTTTTGGAGCCTAATTATTGTCAATTTTTAGAGTACTTATGTGGATCGACATTGTAATGATCATAAAAAAGAAGAGATAGAAGAAAATAAAGTGTGAAAGTTTTGTTTTGTAAACTTCTTTTCATCATAATGAATTATTTTAGTGGCAGACGATGACTTAATCTTACATTGAAGCGAACCTCAATAAATCTTTTGTATTCTTGTGTGTCTATTTCTTACTGTCATTTTATTGCTCTTGGTGGTGTAAAAATTGGATTTTTAATTTTCAACATGTCTTCTTTATTTCTTCTCTTAACTAAAATAAGATAGATGCTACTTGTCTCGAGATTAA
>CAIGRB010093651.1:74649-101637 GCA_903798255.1 Fraxinus quadrangulata | reverse complement strand
GTAAAAACAGCATTTTATTTTTCGTTCCTTGTAATATCTACCCATTTTCTCCCCAAAAAAGTCACTCAATTTGGGAAAAAACATGAAAATACCAAGGGGACTTTTGTATCTTGAAAAGTAGTTTAGGACATTACATATTGTAATTTGATTACAGCTCAAAAATACAAAGATCAGGTCTAAACATGACAGACATGGTTGGTATAATTTAATGAACAAAGTTTAATAGGGTCTTAATTTTTTTGATCTTTAATATTATTCATTATTATATTACTATACAGACATGGTTTGTGACGTTTGTCATGAATGCTAAGGTATGTTATCATTCATATCCATTGTCGAAATAGGAATGCATGAAATATAACTCTGCATGGGCAGTTGTTTTGAGTATATGAATTATGTTGAAAGGTCAATTTTATTAAAATTGGTAAAGTTTGATTAAGTTCATATATAATCGACGTGGGATTTTACTCATTAACACGTCTCCTCAAGACCATGACTCATTTCCGAGCAATTGCTCGTCCAATGATGTTATATGTACACCATTCTTTACACTTTGTCACGTGGCAACTTGGACAGTATTATCTAAGCAATAAATGAATCTAATGACTCTATTTGACACAATAAGCTCTCATATTTTAGCTTCAATTTTAAAAAGTCAATTTTGTTAAGAGAAGTAGTCCAAACTTTTTTCCATCAAAAAGCTTAGGTCTTTTGTTCGATCCATTATTCACACTTATGGCATCTCTCCATATTTGGCCCTCACTAGAAGAAGATCTTACACCATTTATTTTGATAGTGCTCGTCATACAAAATTTCTTTCTCAAAGGTATCAAAGGGTTATATTTATTGACTACACCTATTTATAATATATTAAATATCAAATCAAGTGAGAATAATATTTTTTGGACGATTCTAATTTTACTATAATTCAATTATTTCAATAATATCTTACTTTTCATTTTTCAATAAGTATTTAATTTATTTAATCATTTACTTACCATTAATATACACATACATTTGATAGGTATGCGCTTTAATTAATTATGAATTCTCTATTATTAATTCTCAATTAATTAGCATTCACATGCATTTAATTATTATCCATCTTTATTTATACATTTCAATGTTATTAATTCTAATTATAAGTTAATTAGAATTTTACATTCAATAATGCATTTCATTATTCACAGTATGCTAATTAACAACTAATTTTACTTAATTGAAAATTAAATAAATGATTTAACATTCACGTATATATTTCCTGTAATTAATTCTAAATTATTTTACATTTACACATATTCAAATATTACTTTTACGGTACTTATAAAATATTTCATAATAACATGCAATGCATGTTCAAAATTGACTACTATAATAAAAGTGAGTCATGGAGATCAGAGTTTTAAATATTTTACCAACGAAGAAGACATATGGGTGAACTATTTTACTTATAATGGAATTTTTGTTTATAAATGATTTTTTTAATTAAGTAATATAATTTTTTATTTTGAGTTACTCTTTAATTATAAGTGAAATTTTCAGCATCTATTTACTTGTAAGTAAATGTATTCATTTTAATTAGGTACATTTTTTCTTAATTCATTAATACGGTCTAAACCGACCTCAATTTCATATGATTGATTAAAAGAGGATAAACAACTAAGATTAATTTCGTCCGTGTAATAATTACACCTAACGCCGAATAAAAATCAAATTAATTTTTATTATTAGTGCACGTTTGGAAAGTGATTAAATTACTATCAATTCTAATCGAATATACTTTTTCTTCACAAAATTCGTAGAACTACAACCGCTACCTACTTATTATTCACACATTCCGTAAAATATACGTTTTGATTACTTAATTTTTAAAATTTACTCTTCCCAAACATGCAATTGTGCCAAGCTGCAATGCTCCTAATCCTAATATGTATAATAGTTGATCCCCAAACTTTGTTAGATTTAAAATTTTATTACAATTCAGTCACTGAATTTACCTTCATCAACATCAACATCAACATCAACATCAACATCCACGAAAAGCTGTTTCTCTACATTTTCCGCCGACATCGAACCCACACAAGATAATGGAAGTGTTGTGGATAGACACTTGAATGTACTGCACGGAAACATTTTTAGATTTCTACCTCTAGATGTTCACAAAAATTTGGTGACATGAATCTTAGATAAGAAACGCAGCACAAACCGAACATAAAGCTTATTGAAGGAACATCGTCTTCTTCCAGGATGAGCACTTGCTTGAATATTTTGTGTATGGGGGTCGGGCAATGTAAAGAGACTTTCTCAGCCTTCAGATCATTTATCTGCATCCACATTGTCCACTGCTACTGTCACACCAACTTCGGCAGGCCGTATAACTCGGTCATGGAGCACGTATCCAGCCTGCATCAGGAACATAAAGAATCAGGCTGGTTCAAGTTAATATTAAAATTAAGTCATTTAATTCCAGCACAAAAATTAAGTATTGAAAATACCCAGCAAAGTTATTTTCAGTTCAGAATCATAAAACTAGAAGAAATCTCAATTCACGAAGAGAATTCAACTAAACGAATTCTACGATAGCGAGAGAAAATGATAAAATTTGAGCTAGACGTCGATTGTAGTTCATGGATTTTGATTGCTGAAGGATTAAATATTATAAAAATGGAGAAAAAATCACCCAACTACCAAAAAAAAAAAAAAAATACACTCATACATACAAGCTCTATCTTGATCCCAACCATGGAATTCATCCTCCAAACAAATAAAGGAAAGTCAGCATCCAAGATGATGCTTATGCAAAAAACTGTATCCAACTGTTTATTTTTTGTAAAATAATTCTCTACTTTTTAGATTTAGCCCCTGGGACCAAACAGGGGCTTATTAAGACCACTGTAAGTAAGAGGTATACAAACTGGCAAATGTGCATACCTTTAGAACAACTGCGACATGGTTTGCTGGCTTTGAAGCATCTGGTACTTGGAAAACAGCATTATGCCTGTTCGGATCAAATTCTTCATTCATAACATCATATTTCTCTACTCCAAACTTTTTGAATGCCTGCAGATAACAAGCATGTATATTCCGGTAAACAAATGTTGATCACAAGGCTTCTCACCGTACGACTCAATTACATGATACTACAACTTGCGAGGAAACACTAGAATCCAATCAGTATGTCAGATCAACCACGTTAGAAATGCATCTGAAGAAGATGAAGCTAACCAAAACAGTTTGATTACGACACTTGTGTTTGCAGTACCAGTGTCAATTGAGCATTAGCAGACAACGTGCACACTCTCGAGTCTCGGTACAAGATGGTACAACTATTTTAATCTTCCATCAAAATTTATCGATGCAAAAGCATGCCTGGTAGCTTTTCGTTACATATTCTCATGATCAATTCTCAGCCAAGCAAATTAGCACGACGCATATCTTTATGGGTTCTTACTTCTAACTATTATGATTCACCCTGTCTTCGCGAATTACAAATAGATCAACACTTTTTATTGGTTCGTATGATTATTTGTGTGTGCATCTATTCATAAACGGAAGAATTCAGAAATGTGATTCATGTCTCTATGCCATTCTGATAAAGAAGCTATCAGCTTATCCTGATATATTACAAGTATCATATCTTTTGTCAACAAATAGTTAGAAATACAAGTGACTACTCATAAAAATGTCGACCATTTGTGCTAACAAATCCTTTTGGTACCCAAGATATGCATGTACCAGTGCTAAGATGAACCCAAAGGTGATCCGCGAAATTTGCTACTCTGATTTTTATAAATTTGAGTTTTAACATATTAGTCTGCCTAAAATATAGTATTATCAGCAGGTCACGCATGATAAGGAAAGAAAGAGGATACAGCTAAGACCCAAAATATAATACCTCTATTAGTTGTTTTTCAGTCATTTCGACACCTTCGAGAAGTGTTTTAAGTTGTGAAACAGCTGCAGCAGCATCATTGGAAGTTTCGATCTTCGAAAAGCTCTCCTTTGCAGCAGATGAAGCCCTACCCAAGTTATCCCCCACATCCAAAAGGCTCTTTGCAAAATTCTGCAGCGAAATTCAAAATTTCAAATTAATACTTGAGTAGGAATCAAACAAATGGCACAATGAACTGAAAGATAATAAGGAGGGGCCTGTATGTCCCCCTGACAGCATTAATATTAACTGAAATACAAATCCATAAACCTGAATGGCGAATTTCTTAGCATTGTCTGCTTCACGTTTAGTACGGTCCTTCACATTCTCCATCTCTGCAAGAATCCTCAGAACCTTATCCTTCATTTGCTCATGCTCCATCTGCTTGACTTTCAGAAGTTCTTCCTTCTCTGCAAGAAGTTTCATCAGGTCATCTCTTGAAAGGTCACTCTCCGAATCCGAATCTGAATCAGAAAAAGCAATTCGTTTAGTTCCTCTCTTCCTCCTCTTCGCAGATCCAGACATGTTAGATGGAGGTTTCATGTTAAGACCTGATTCATCTCTCTCGTCTGAAACAGATGCCTCTGACTGATCAGGAACATCAACAGCAGCAGCATTAGCACTGTCATCTCTCTTATTTTCTTGTTTGTTTTCAGATTCAGCATTTTCCGTCTCATTGGGATGTGGGGATGCAGATGATGAGAATCCAAACCACTGAAAGGTAGATGAATTTAGAGTTGAATGACCTAGCAGAGACACCTGAATAGAGACCATCTAAATTAGAAAAAGCAAGGACTTGGTATTCATTCTTTGTTAAGCAACAATTTCATTGTATTAGAGTAAGAAAGAAAAAAGACTAAAGGAAAATTCAGAACAGGTGCTGGTGGTTGATTCTGTAAAGAATCTACCCAAGCAGACACCAGACGTTTATCCTCTAAGTAAACTTGCCAAACCGACAATACATTACGTTATTGGACGAGGAACGAACTCACATCAAGAAAATTGAACCCATCCATGTCCAGAATAATAATCAATGAACAGAGAGCAAAATGCCAACATATTTTTAAAATAAACGTGAACAAAGGTAGGAACAATACCAAAGTCTCAAAACTGGAATGTTCTTTAATCCAGTAGTCACTGGAGATATACAACTTTACAGCAACCTAAACCTCCACCAAAACTACGGAATACGGACTAAGAGTCTAAAACCTTACAATTGATAATTTTCACCAAATTACCCAAATTGCGAACAAGAAGCTCAAATAAACTTGTTTTGAATTAACAGGGGGAATAAAAACTCAACAAAGTATGGAACATTCACTTTCATTTAGCACCGTAATCACCAAAACTCAGCAAAGCTCAAATAGTTATACGAAATCACGATTCGAATCTCAAAATTATACCGCAATATCTTCTCTAGAGAAAAAATCAACCCACCAAATTAGGAAATGGAACTATATCTGCGGACTCTCATGAGCCCTAGCAAAACCCTGACTGTATAGGGAAAAAAAATAGCAGCACCTTTTCCTGAGAGCCCGGGGGGGAGAGGAATTGATTCGAGCTAATCCGAAAGTACATCTGGTCATGGCGAGCGCAGAGGCGTTGCGAGCAGCGGCACTGAGTCAACACGGTCCTGGAAAACCGACTCGTTATTCTGCCAAACGACATGGATGCGAGGCCCTGGATTATGGCGGTGTATGAATGAAGAAGAAGGCAGGGTTTTTGGAGGGCTCGGTGTAATTACGAAATAAAAATAGGGGTAATATCGTCCCTATAAATTACAGATGCGGTGAACAGGTTTAGAAGTATCCACAAACTTGTAACATAAATCTGAAGAATTAACGGCACATTTTCGATATATCTTTTATGTATTGAAAATCGTAAACAAATTCTCATATTTGAAACTTTTTATGAAAAATACAACTTTTTTGTGCGAAAAACTCCTCAACCGTCCAATTCCATTAGTTTTGACCGTTAAAAACAGTAAAAATTGTCAAAATTAAAAAAATAATTGCAATTGTGGTCTAAAACCATTTTTTTCTTTGCAAATTACGCTAAAATCTTTTATCTACACAATTCTTAATCTCAAACCTTTAAAACTTTATCGTTTTCTCCACTCCCACCACATCCTACCTCCCACTACCATGAGATGTAGCGAGTCCTGTAACTTCTGCAACCCATTATCATGAGAAGCAAAAAGATCGAATTGCTCATCACCCTTCTTTGTCCTCCCTTCCCTCCAACGTCCAACCTTAAGTCGGCGGCTAGACAAAAGAAGCCCTCTTATAGCTCTAGAAGAGCACCAAAACACTCGTCACTTTCTCCCACTTTGTTGCTCATGCAAAGCCTAAACTTGAGCTCGAGCCTCTGCCTAAAAACTAGCCACGAATTGAAAATCATATTACATGGGTCGGATCAACCAAGCGTAATCCACCTTACACCTTTATACATTGCAAGAAACAGGTCTAAAAAAGGCAACAGCACGACCCATCAATGACTTTGCCACCTACAAACTTGCCCATTGTTGCCCAACCCAGATATTAATGTTTTGCTACTCACTCAAGCATCACGAAAACAAAAATCTAACCCTTGATTTACAACCTAATCATTGGATTTGGGTCTCAAACACTAGGGGAGAAATTTTCCCTTGTGTCGCGATAATCACACCTCAAATTTGGTCAGGCGACCAACAAGGGGTGATATCTTATTCGGTTTTCATCGTAACTCTTGTGAGAATCCCTCCTTATTGGTGATCATTTGTGGTGGCAGTTGCGTGGGATTGCTTAGCTGGGGTGGGATGGAGTGGGAGTGGGGAAAAAGATAAAGTTTTAAAAGTTTGGAATTGTGGATTGTGCAAATAAAAGATTTTGGCGTAATTTGAAAAAAAAAAAAAAGTTTAAGACCACAACTGCTTTATTTTTTTAATTTGACATTTTTTACTGTTTATAACAATTAAACTAACAGAATTGAACGGTATAGAATTTTTCGCATAAAAAAGGTTGTATTTCGTACTAAAAGTTTCAAATATAGGGGTTCTCTACAATTTTCAATAAATATGAGGTATATCGCAAATGAAAAAATTTATAGAGGTTTTTTTTGCTATTAATCCAATTCTAATTGAGCAAACTAACTACTCGAATTTGTTTTTCAGTCCCAAAATTATCAATAGTTTATAATTTATTAGAACACAACAACAGTTGCACCAGTGGTCTAGTGGTAGAATAGTACCCTGCCACGGTACAGACCCGGGTTCGATTCCCGGCTGGTGCATTATATTAAAGGAGGCAGTGATGATTTCTCTTGCGCTAAGTGGTGACTTTGGGGTCTCCACACGTCTGATTTGTGGATGAAAAAAATGCGCAATCTGAGCCCCCCCTTGCATTTGATTTTTATTTCGTCGATGTTCATATAATTTTCGTTAACGAAAGGAAATTCGTGCAAATATATTTGGCAAAGTCAATAGAATGAAAGTAGATTGCTTTTACAATATTCTTAACTTCTTCATAACGGAAGTTTTTTTGTAAGGATAATTAATATATAACGTTCATACATTTCACTATTATAGTAGAAAACGTTCTTACTTTTCATTTTTTTGACATTTTCACTCATAATTACACATTTGATTGCACAAAAAGCATTTTTCATCCAATTTCTCTGTTAAGTGAAAGGCATCATTTTTCCTCATTCTCCCTCATTTGAACTCATTTTTCCCTCTATTTTTTCCTCTAAAAACTAAAATTTATTTTCTTCACTAAGAATTTATATTATTTGGCGTGTTGTCTATGATATTCTACCAAACCATTCAAAAATCAAGAATTTTGACAGAAATGACTAGAACTCTTAGGGTTTTCAATAGCCAGGGATGACTAGAAAGTAGAAATTAAAACCCTCATCATTATGTGTATAAATAAGTTCTATTGAATGACACTTTTTAACGTACAAAAACTCTAAAATAGCAGAGAAAAAAGAAATGGCAAAATCCAATTGAACTTGAAGCTTTTGATCAACCCCAAAAGCAAAAGGTGTCGTATTTCGGCTTCCATGCTAGACAGCCGTTATCAATTGCTTTCCTAGTAGTCTCCAATTGAGTTCAATTTGCTACGAAAGGAATGGGACTTATAATAAAGCCATGTTTGGCCTCATTTTTTAAATCTTATTTTTCTCAAACTCATTTTCAACCATGGACTTATAACTTTTATCAAATTTTCAATCATACATTTCATAAACTTTTATCAAAATCCACTAAAAATATTTTTTAAAAATTCACAAGTGGGCTAAATGAAAAAACCAAGATGTATAGCACAACTTGTACAAATTTGCCACTAGGAGCCTCAAATAATATAATTATATTATGGTATAAAATACAAATGACAACGTATATAAAACGAGCTACACTCTCTTAACTTGTACAAATTAGCCACTAGGAGCCTCAAATAATATAATTATATTATGGTATAAAATACTAATGACAACGTATATATATCGAGCTACACTCTCTGAAAAGCATTGATTCATCCCTAAGAGAATGGATTCCTGAAATTCTTTAAAAGTCCAGGGATGTCAAATCCAAGCATGTCATCAACAGCTTGTATCATTTTAGGTTTCAAAATGTCTGCCTTGGCTCTGAAAAGCATTTGTTCACCCCTAGTCGTATGGATTCCGGAAATTGTTTAAAAGTTCAGGGATGTCATATCCGAGCATGTCATCGACAGCTTGTATCATTTTAGGCTTCAACTTTTCAAACTTATCGATGCTATATCCACTCAAAACCTCCTTGAATTGTTCGACATGAGGGAAATCGCCAGCTGGTAGATGGTGTTCCCTCTGAACCTGTATAGCCGAGAAGGCAAAACCTATGATTATACTCTATGCATATATCACATTGGCGTGATGTAAAGAAGTGCAGATGCCTTGGTGTGTTGAGGGAGAGAAAGAAGAACCTTTGCAAATTCATCAGCCAGATTATCGATGAGTCTCTGCTGAGTCTTAGCTTTGCCCATCATTGCAGGCATCTCTCTTTTCAGATGACTGATAATATAAGCATGTATCTTGGCGGCCCTAGCACGCTTTACAAATTCATTTATCTGCATAAGAAGAAACATTAGAATCTGTTTTACCTCGTTTTACATAACAAAACGTGATAAACTGCTACACATATAAAAGAACTCCATAACATGATGATCTGAGACTCACACGACGATCACAAGCCTTCTTTGGTATGTCTTTCAAATCTGTTAGAAGGTTGTCCTGTTCTTTCTCAAAAAGTTCTTTCCCAATTGGACCAGCTGCAGCGTTGTTAATAGGCTTGTCATTAAAAGATCTGTCAAGCCAACAGAAGAGTCATTTTAAAGAATAAAAAATGGAAGAAGAAAAATAGAAAAGATAATTAATAGTAATAGAGGAAAGGAGAAAGAGGAGCAGCAGCAGCAGAGGAGAAAAAGATAAAAACACTGATAGAGATAGTTTCAAATCAGACTTAAAGTCCACATTAAAAATAAGCCAAAATATATCACAGATTTGGAGCTTAATTTTTAGTATAAGCCACCCCAAACATGCTTTTAACCTTAACAGACCTCAACTACTTGGAACGAGGTTTCACCAAAAGACCCTGATTTTAGAATACATAAAATGTTTATTACAATTTTCTTAGATATAAAGCTGAAATTCACTTTTTACTTTTCAATATCAAATATTCGTCAAAATGAATTAACAGAACAATATTTTACTAATAAAAAGATTATTATAGTCTAAAGAAATAATAAACTTAGGCATATAAAAACATGTACGAGGTGGTGTCTGCATATTCATTATATCAAATTTTACATCCACACTCGAGTGCATTGGAGCAGATGGAAAGAAGCCAGCATATTCTTGAGAAGTCATCAAATGAGGAAGAGTAACACGAGTGGATGCAGCTATGATGTAAGGTAAGATCCCTTCTTCTCCAACATGGGTATAACTGAAAGTTTTTGGTATGTAAATACAAGAGCTGTGTCCTGTCTTTCAAATCTGTAACTGGTCAAGTTTTTGGCTCTAGGCTTTCAATCCAAGCCAGATCAAAATTCTAACCTCCAAAGCCGATATGGCTTGTAACCGAGTGAGATTTTTAACTTCAAAATAGTGCTATATTAAAAGAAAAAATTATTAGCACTTAATACTGATTACACAATAAACATGTAAAATTGAGCATACCCAATATAAACACGCATGACCTCAGGAGTATTCAGCACTTTGCCCAAGGACCACATTAACGCTCCATATACTCGCATAAGCTGTAATTGGTGGCCAACTAGTAGAATTAAATAACTTGAACATACGTGATTTTCCTTGTGATAGTTGAGGAGTAACGAACAAAAAGAGGTGCAAAAGAAACGACAAAACAATTCAATTCCTCTTACTTGCTGTGTATCAACTTGGTCCGCCTTGTTCAAAACCACACGTATTTTATCATCATGACCTCGCAAAGATGCAATGACGCGTCTGAATTCATCACTTATATCAAGTTTGTGGGGATCAAACAAAAGCAGGATGAGATCGCACTTTGCAGCAAACCAAGATGTTACACCAGTAAAGTCATAGCTTCTTTGAGTTCGTTGTTTTTCTCCTGATAACACTCCAGGTGTATCCACAAAAGTAATATGTTCCAGCAGCTTTTAGAATTCAAAATACAAATAAATTTTATCAGGTAGAAAGGAAAGCTAAGAATTTTCTCCTAACGCTCTTAAGAAGCCAATTAAAACAAAGTCTCTAACTCACAGGATGTGGCATTTGAGAACACTCGAATTTTGACAAAAATGCAGTTCCAAAATTTGTCAGACCGCTAAATGGCATATCTGCTTGAACAGCAATTGTATTCCCCGGAACACTTCTTTCATCTGTTCCATTCTGTATCAAAAATAATTCAGTAGCGAACACTGGCAGACCAAAAGATAAATTTACCAGCAGAAGCATGAAGAGAGAGAGAGAGAGTAAAAAAGAACAATGTGATAGGTACCATCACAGATTATGAAGCAAGAGAACAGAAACTGAATTTGTAATTGAGTTACTGAATGAACTGGAAAGGAATTACAAGGTTGATGAGCATTCTAGAGGCTCATCTCTCTCCCGACTTGTCCCCAAATTCACCATGCCCCCACAGGCTACCCATCCCTTTACCAAGAAAATCATTTTAAAATATCAAATGACATGTAGTATATAGAGTGGAATCAAATATCAAAAAGACAAAAATCTAGATGACTTTTTCTAAGTTATTGGAACTTATTCATGATTAGTTGCATGATAAGGCAATCGAAATAAGAAAGAAAAATCCGAAAGTACCATGACAACAACAAATCTATCTGTTGTAGGCTCTGGTCCAATGTGAGCTCCTGTGAAAAATGATATAACAATGACAACCTAGTTAATGAAAAGAAAAAAAAAAGATACATGATCCCACCCAAGTAATTGTTTATAAGAACCGGAAGAGAGCTGTAAACATACCTGGATAACTAGTTTTGAGCAAATGTTTAATAAATGTTGTCTTCCCAGTGGAGTACTGACCCAAAAGCATCACCATTGGTTTAGCATCAAAATCACTATTTGCCTTCCAACGAACAATGCAATAACAGAGAGTTAGCCAACTACAAATCAATTTTTATGACAATAGATCATCAATGTTAGAAAAGGAAAATTGTGATCAAATTCTATCTACCTGAGACTTCCCTGGATGAAGGAAAATGCAATACTTACCAGTAAGGGCGAAACAAAATCATTAAATTGGTAAGTAACTTCTAGCGGCTTCAGCTTCTGAACATACAATCTTTTCAAACCATCAATTATCGAGGTAACAGAGGCCAAGGATACCTGACACAGTAATTGAGAAGGAATCAAAGAGATTAAAAAAAACACACACACACAAAGTTACATCTAGGAAATGCATAATAAAACAGGTGGAAAGAAGGGTAACACGAATGGAAAAAATTAAACCAAGGGGCAGTACACATTCAAAATTGAACACCTGACATTTGAAATTCTAAACTTGCTGTCAGTTTTCTTTTCAAAAATGCATGAAATCAAATGAGGGAGGTCACAAGAACTGTGAACTCAAGAAATCAGAACAATAAGAGAGAGTTTATAAGTGTCGAGATATTTATGTTAGAAACAACTCATTTTATCATTTAATACCAGGTATAGATCAACAAAACCCTACTGACGCCCAAAACAAACAAAGCAAAATCGTTGCTAAGGATGATAATATAGCCTAAAAGAAGGAATTGGTAGAAGTTTTGATGGATAAAGGTATCAATGCAAACAAAAGAAGGTTAAATTTTCCAATTACATGCCAGTTTACCTTCTTTGCAGATTTCGAAGAAGTAAACCAACTAGCTGACGGAGACGATTGCACTTGAAAATTACCTGAATTATAGCAAGTTAGTATAACACTATGAAAGTAAAGACCAATATTCTTTTCAATGAAATATCATCTGTCTTACCATCGTGTTCGGGTTCACTTTTAGGTATATGCTTTCTCTTCTAAAAAAGAAAAAAGAGAGAAGTTATAACACACCAAACATTTGAATGTTAACTGAAGTATAGAAAAACATGTAGTAGACTTACAGCTAGGAGAACATCCAGTCCTTCCATGGCTGGAGGTTGTAAATTTTGAAAGTCAACTGCAGTTGATTAAAATATTTAAACCATTGCAACATCCCCTTCTAACACAAATACACAAACTTAAGAAACTAAACAGAAATATCAAGTCCCTTGTTGAACTAATGTGACTTCAAGCACGGTACTCATGAGGCAAAAGAACCTGATACTCTGCTTATTACCTTCAGCATTTAGAATATCACCGGTGATAGCATGCCCAGCTTGTGCCAAGGAGACCAACTACAAGTTAGAATGCTAAGATAGATCAGATTCTAAATAATGATCATTATCGCATAACACCAATCAAGCAAAGATATCAACCTGCATTGAAGTGATAAACTCTTTAAAACCAAGAAAACCTTGCCTTTTGGAATCTGCAATTGCCCACACCTGGTGGAATAGAAGAAAAGCAAACCCCATTATCCATTACCCAACACCAAATAATAAAAAACAATATAAAGATAAGACACGTTTGGCAATTTTTAGAATTTACTATCAATAAAATTACTACTTACTCTCTAGAAAGTTATGTTCGGTTAGTAAAAAAAATGTAATTTTGTGTGTTTAATTGTTAAATTTTCAGTTCAAAATTCAAGAATTTCGAAAGGGCTATGAAATCGCACGATCACTTTGAAATTTACTGACAGCATCTCAATAACTCTGTAATACTGGATATCATATTTAAAGCTCCACTTCACATTTCATTTTACATTGGTAATTTTTAAACCCAATTGAAACTAAAAAGTACCAATAGTTAACGTTGTGAACAATAATGTTAAACAAGAAAGCAGTTGAGGCTAAAATTTATTGATTCTGAATGAACAAAATGAAAGACGAACTACGGAACCTGCTTGAGATCTTGACGAGACATGTTGGCCATGGCAAAGAACTTAGTAGCATCGGCTCCAGTCAGACGCCCATCTCCATCTGATTGTACGAATTCATTAGCAACTTAATTTACAAGTCAAGTATTAAATTTGATTGAAAATACAAAACATGGTACCTGAATCAGCGAAAGAAAACCATTCTTGATAGATCTTCTGGTGCTCTTTGGAGCACCGACTAATCGGAGCCGAATCAATCTCCATTTTCGATCTGAAAAATTCCCCAAAATTATCTGATTCTGATTTGAATTTCAGAACGTTTGGAAGTTTAAATTTTGTGAAATTATTTTTTAGTCACTCCGCCTTCTGTTTTGGGGGAAAAACCCAGCCGTTTTGCTGACATAATGCAGCATAAACGATGATCTTTTCATGTATATAAATAATTAAATAATTTTATTTTCTATTATGGATGATTTATTTCCATTCTGTGAGAAATCTTCATACAATAGGAGAAAAAATTCGATAAAAATGAAAAAAAATATAAGTTAAAATTTTGGTATGTAAACATAACTATAAAGGGCACCTTATTTTTTTCATCCCAAATAGAAGGTGTATTAAAGTTGAGCCGTGCTATCTACACGAGAAATATTATTAGGGAACTCTCAAAAGATATTTGACATTTTTATATTAAAAAATAGCAACAAAAAGTGTTGTTAACGCAGCATCTATAACTCATTAAATTTTAATAAACGCGATGCCGAGTGAAAAATGGCTTGTGCTATGTGGGTTTTTGATGTAGAAAGGAAAGTTTTGCCAAAATTAGTAGCAAATTGCACAACCTTACCATGTGTATTAGGCATAGAGAAAGTTGCATTAGAGGTTTCAAACTTCTTAAAAATGTGCCGTCAAATTTCAAACCTTCTAATTTTAGCACTCACATCACAATTTCTTTTAGTAAAGGTACGTCGAAAGAATATCTAAATGGTTTCTTCCAAAAGACCGTTGCTTGCAAAATAACGTATTGAACATATTTTTTAGAGTGTTCCATGATAAGTCTATTATATTGAGTATAACCCGTCTATAATATACTATTAAATATGTGTGTTAAGTATACTGCAAAATAAGATTTGATTTCACTTGTTTTGATCCTCCACATGTATAAAATTGGATATGATTGATTCAATTCTTTGTTTTACTTGGTCGAGTTTATCTTTTCTTTTATAAAAGATTTTGTAAATGTAAGAGATTTGTAATTGGATCGGTTCAAACCATTTAACGCCACTATTCACGACCCTTCCTTTCTCACTAATGTTCATCTCATTTAAGTGTCTTAATTGGTGGGACAAGATCGACAGGTGTAATAGAACCATAGTTCATTGGTCTAAGTGAACTAGATCTTGTAACTTGGTCCAAAAAATATTGTTCTTATTGAACTTGTTTCGAGTGTCTTATCACATATAAATATTACTCGTCACAAAACTTGTCGTGGAGTGGACCAATGTAAAGAAGACTCCTTAACCATATACCGATATATCTCGCCCAGACGGGCGCTTAGCGAGTTTGCGCCTTTATACCATGGATACTCTAGGCTATGGGTCACTAATTGGGATAATGGACCTGATGGACCTACCTTCTAATTCAGACTCTTGTATTAAACTTTGGGCCTCATCTTGAAGGACACTTAAGTAGGAGTGTTAAGTGGGCCAGCTACTCAATAGCGCGAGCTGAGCGGTTAGAGTTGGCCCATTTAACATTGAGCCATATAACCTATTTTGCTAGGGTAACCGATGACATCAATTTTTATCGTAACCAAAAGAATCATAATCCACAAAAATGTCAAAACAAATTACCATATTGGGGCTAATGTAAGATCAACGCAAATAATTACTGATTTAAGTAAATATTTAATGTGTTCGAGAAACTATAAGTTTTTTAAATTTAGATTTTGTTTGAGGCGTATTATTTACTCAAAAAAATAAAAAATATGACTATTTACCATCAAATCCAACCCTTTTTTTAAACTTCCTCTCTAAGGTGGGCCCAGCTACTTGTGCAACGGTCTTTTTTTTTTTTTTTTNAAACTGAAATAACCTTAGAATACACGGTATTCACTATTCACTTTTGCACATGCTTACGTTTTTTTTTTTTTTTTTTTCATTTTCGTGAGGTAGAAAATGTGCTCCAAATAGGGGCTTACATGTTCTTTGGTTGTCCAAATAAATTGGACTCAAATAACCTCGGCAATAAGTCGTTTTCCTCTTCCTTTCTTATTTATTTATTTATTTTTTTGTTCTAAGATTCTGTTTCTTCGTAGGTCACGAAATTTGTGGCACTCAAAATAGACTCGTGCAGCTACAATAGGATTTGAAAAGGGAAACATATTGAAATATGTATGCATCTTGTCAAATATATTCAAATTGGTCTATGCGTCAATAAATTTTTATTCTCACACACACAATCTCTTGCTCTGCCGCAATTCTATGGCTTATTCACGGGATCTTAAGCCCCGGAATCCGGATCATAACTCAAAAGCCCGACTTTAGAAACTTCTTCACACGCTGAATATGATTTAACCGCTTTATTCCAGTTCATTTCCATTTCTTTTGAGCTAGAAAAAGAAATGAGCGAAACTGGGATAACCCCGAGTAATACCAAGGCGAGATTCATCAAATGCTGGAGGAACTTCTTGTAGCTTTCTTCAAGAAGACGAGCAACAGAAGCCATATGCATATGGCCTCCATTCCTTTACCTAATGCTTTTTGGTGCGACAAGTTTTTTAAACTCTCCAATTACACAAAATTTCGTGGCATGGAAGCTAGTGTTTATGATCCAGCAATGGCTGAGAATGGGGTTGAGCTGATGGACTTTCTATGTTGTTCACCAACATATCCTTCAAAACATACTCCTTGACAGGATGACGAAAGAAAATTAATCACGGGATAGCTGAGTCGTTCTCTATAATCATCCATCAAAGAAACCTATCCGTGCAACCTCATGCCACAGCTCTTCCCTTGTGACTCCAAGATCCCAGCTTAAAAAAGAATAAATAGGCTGAAGCTGGACAAAAACCAGATTGACCTAATGCATGAGGTTCCTAAAGAAAGGAATGAAATTCTCATCTGATTCTAGATGCTAATATTGCAATGACTCAAGTACCACAAAACAAAGCACATAGAGTAGAGATTTATCATCTTGGCAAATCAGCCCAACAATTCCAAAAGCAGTGTACATGATCATATGGATAAGATGAAGTAATAAACAGTATTGAAGTATGAAATAGTGCTGAAGTTATCAATACATTAAAAAAGCTGAGGTTTCACATTGCACAAAGTGATACTTATATCCATGACATCCGGCACAAGCTTCACAAAACAGTATAGATTATACTTCGGTTGAAATATTGGTTTATGCTGCGAGTAAAATAGACCTAAAAATCCCACACTAATGCGTGTATATACGAATTGAGATTGCAACTTATGTAAAACGGTACACAAAGGATAGCAGAACATAAAACACAATGCATGATTAGAATGGAAAAAGAAAAAAAGATACAGATGTAAAGAGACGAGCAATCCTGCCTCTCCAAAGCAGAGAAAAAAAAACGTGACGCACACATAGATCATGCTAGTTAAAGAAAATAAATTTTGATTTCCAGTATAATTCAAATTTGTCGTCATATTCATAATTGCGTAAATTATTAATTACAGGTCATTAAAAAATCTATGATCAGTTGACAGGTGTTTACAAAACACGTAAAGCAATTTTCGTAAGCACAAAATATTAATTACAAATCATTAATAAATCTACGATCAATTGACAAATGTTCACAAAACACGTATAAGCATACAGTCAGAGATTCTACAGATAGAATGTAAGCTCCTAACGGACGTAATAATGACACAATGATTGATAAAATCGAATCATAACGACCAGTTAACCAAGATTCACGGAACACGTAAAAACATACATGCAGTGATTCTCAATGAAGTTATAATCTCAGCACAGCACGAGGAAAAAACAAGGTAGGTTAGAAAGAAAATTATATAGCACTCTGCTTATCAAGTAAAACCTCTAAAATACTTTTCTTGCTAACAACAGAAGCACCAGAAAAGATATTACTCAAAAAATTCTAAGGATTCTCAGACAAAAGCTGAGGCAAGTCCCTAAAATCTCACAAGGATGCCAGACCAGGAAAAGAATTAACAAATTAGAACACATTGGTAATGAAATTTATCACTCCAATGCAGCAGTGACTAACATTTAAATTCAGTAAAAAACTAAATGTACTCAAAACTCATTTGGTACCTAAATTTATCGTGGCCAATTAAAAACCAAGTCAAAAAACTGAACAAGCCTAGTTGAAATTCTGCTGTCTAAACCAGATGCAGAGCAAGTAGACATCATGAATCGATAGAAATGCAGATTGTCACGTAAACTCATAAAGAGTTAAAACTAGAACTCTTTGACGAAGATTTATACTAAATATATGACTTCAACAACAACAAACTTCATAAGCATTCCAAAGAAAATCACAAGATAGAAGATTAAATATCACAGAAACACATCAAAATATCCATCATAACGTCACCTGTTGTCCACAACATTAAAGTTTATAATTTAAAAAGAAGTAAATTCTCTTCAAACAACATCCACTCATAGCAGACAGATCATAAGAAGTCCCTTAGTTTTTCTAACACCTTAGTTTACCCTGTCTATGAGCATTCATCCCTCTTTTTTTTTTCTTTTTTTCCGCAGAAAAAAACCGAAAAAGGTTAACAGAAAATACAAGAAAATTAAGTAATTTAACCAAATGGGTTCTTCCAAATGATGCGAGCATCACTGAAGACACCTCAGAGCCGGAGGGCTGTGCATGCAAGCTCTTCCACATCAGCGGCATCCACAGGCGGCATCTCATTGAGATCGAAAAGCAGGGGCTTTTTACAAGAAGATGAGGCGATGTCGCATTCAGCATCATCAACTACGGAGGAGGAGGAGTCGCAGTCGCTATGACACTCTTCCGGATCAAACGGCGTCCTGGGATGACTCCTCTGCTGGATGAAAGCCGGTGGCGGCGGTGGAAGCTGCCTGGGTCCGCTGAATGACTCGACGGTGCTGCTCATGCTGCTGGAGGTGGGTCTCTGCTGGGCGATGATCTGGTGGTCCTGAGAGTAAAACCGGGGATCCATAAAGGGATCATTAGGGTTATTATTGATCTGTTGTCGATTAGGGTTCCGAGGTTTGAAATCAGGAAAGGCGTTAGCATCTAGGGGCAGGGGGAAGTTTATCTTGGCTTTAGGTCCACGGAGGGAGAGGGCAGCAGCGTCATAGGCCCGGGCAGCTTCAACAGCAGAATCAAAGGTGCCGAGCCAGACACGGACTTTCTTCTGCGGGTCTCTGATCTCCGCAGCAAATTTTCCCCATGGCCGTTTTCTCACTCCCCTGAATCTTATCTCATTAGATCCTCCAGATCCGTTAGCTTCTCCTCCGTTCACCGCCCTCGCCGTCGCCGCCGCCACAGGTGCTTTCCCTTTCCTCATGACCTCAAAACCGAAAGATTCAACCACAAAAATAAAAGAAAATCCTTCTCTGTAATGAGAAAGAATTCAGGTACAGAAAGAGAGAAAAAGATGAGATGAGATGCCTAAGAAAAATCCATATTTACATAGAAAAATTATAGAGATGAGATTGTGATAATCTAATTTTTTTTCTCTCTCTACTGTGTGTTGTGTGTCATGGGGTAGAGAGAGAACGGAGGATGAGCGTTCTTTTATTTATTTATTTTTATTTTTTCCATGAAAATTATTTCTTCTTCTTTTTTCACGCGCGGACGCGCACTCACAGAATCCATCTATCTTCCGATGCAATAAATAAAAATCGTAATTATAATTAGCATATTCAATTTTCTTTCACGCGCTTTATATAAAAAGACCAATATAGCCTTTTAGATTTTTTAATATTTTTTTTTGTTTTGTATTATGGTCTGAATATTATGTTGTTAGGTCAATTCCCATAATTCATTCACGTGAAATAGAAGGGAGATGGCCGATGGGTATCGATGTTCAATTGTTCATCAATGTTCACCATAGTTCTTAAATGGAGGGGTGGAATGATTATATATATATATTTTTTTGAACTTTGGTGTAGAGAGGAAATATATCTTGCTTATTTTCGAATCTAATGTTGCAAAATAATATATTAAAAATATCGACCTAAAAAAATGTATCTCCATGTTACCAAGGCTTGCAACTCCACGTAAGCTTCTCCTACACACTAAAACACATTATTAGCTACTTGTGGCCTTCTTCGATGGTGGTGAAAGTGACCGCAAGCACTTCGACGAAAGTTAGTAGATGAGTGTTGAAGATGATGATGTAGAGTAATGTATGTTTTTGAGAAGTTGAATTGTCTTACCTTTAGATAGTCGAATGCATGTATAGCATTTGAGATGAAATATAGACCGTGATGAAGGGACACGTGGCTTTATCCGATGATGAGAGCAGTGTATGTTCCCTTCTAGGATATCAATCCCGTCGGTCATAGGTTGATGGTTATTTAATGCAGCATTCAATGTTTCCTGCTAAAAGAGTTGATAATTTGACATATTAGCGTCCGCTGCAGAGATGCCACATCAATCAATCAACTACGAATTGTGTTAAAGATCTTCATATTAGAAGATATGAAGTGATGCCCCCATGCCTTCTTCAACAATGAGTAATCCCTTTTTATCACTCTGGCGACTCGCACCTCGATGCACTTCACTTTGTCACTTCGGCCAGTTCAGAGAGTACGGACTTGGAGCATCGATGCTTCGATAGTGAGACTCGAGGTGACGCTTCAGTTCATGAGCGTGACGTGGAGTGTGGGCTTGTTTTGGACGCCACGTGACGCCAAGTGTCTGCAATCTGGAATCTCATTGTTAGAGGCGTAACAATAAATATAAGAATTCGTTAGGTATAGTTAGTGATTCGCGATCTATTTGAATAACATTTAAGGAGTTTACAAAATTTTGTAGAAATTTAGATTCAATTGAGATACAAAAAAGAGTTTGATTTTAATCACGATGTATGTGAAAAAGTATATTAAGCCCGTGCTTGAGCATCATTTTTTAAAATTCATTTTCAATCACACATTTTTTCAATAAAATATTTTACACGTAAACCTGAAAAGGCAAATTAAAAATAGTTCGAGATAATTTATTAAACTTACCGTCTTTTTTTCTCCCTAGAAATGCACTAGAAATTAATGTCGAAGAACATAAATTTTATTTTTATAAAAAAATAAAATATGTATCATTATATTGTAACGGATGAATATTGAAACAAAATCAAACAATGAAGACATGTTTTGTAGTTGCACCTAATTTTTAATATTTACCAAATGCTTTTACTGCCAAAATATACACAAATTAATTAAGTAAAATTCAAATGATCCTATTTATGATCATATGCTAATGAAAACCAATTCAAAAAATAAGATTCAAGATATCGCAATTCGATTCACAAATTTCTAACCATTAAGAAATTTATTTTTACCCTACGATCCCATTTTTTAAAATTCCATTTTCTCTAAATTTATTTTCAATTATTTAGTTAATGAGATTCACAACTTTTATCAACTTCCAACCACACATTTCTCAAACTTTCATTAAAATCTACTACAAATCTAATTTATCCAAATCAAACAGAAGCATACTATGATTTATCGGACATGTCATGAACGTGTTACTATTGATATTCTGGCAAAAATACTAGGATAAATAACTTGTAATAGGATGTCCATCTACCAAAAAAAAAAAAAAAAATTCCATCATAAAATAATTCAACAACATTATTAAATAATTACTCCTTTCATATGCACCTACTCACCAAATGCATTTATTGTGATATAAATAAATAATTGAATTCTGCGTATGCATCACTCACCAATTGTATTTATTGCAATAAAAGATAGAACACCAATAAACAATTGAATTTTTCAAAATTCAATATGGAGAACCTTTTAGGAATCCGGTTCGAAATTGGAACGACCTATCGCGTAATTTTCCCTAAAATTACAATATTTTACATATTTATTTCTTTCCTTTTTAAATTTTTTTATTTTTATTTTTTGGGAGGTGCGGATCATTATAAGTATCTAAAAAGATATGTTTATATGTTAAAATTGAATATTACCCTCTGATTGGTACATATTAAAATTTTTATTCTCATTCTTCTACTAATTTTTAATTACACATTTTTCAATAAAATAATATTTTTCATCGCATCAATAATTTTTATTCTTTTTAAATATCATATTTTCCATTAATCTACTATTCCAAAATACATTCTTCCAAAATAATGTGACGCAAACACACCCATATTACGTTAAACAACTAACGCACATATTTTTTCGAAGACATTTAAAAATGAAATGGAAAATATTATAGTTGTCTAATCTTGATTAATTAGTTTATCAATGATTGGTCAACAGTATTTCATATACAACTCATACAAATGACCAAATTTGGGGATTGGGTACTTCAAAAACATTATTGACTTAAATCGTCATACATTATTAATTTGAAAAATGCTATATGTACATTATGGTGTCCATTATGTACACATAACGGCCCCCTATTAGGGGTCGCCTACTTCAAAAACTTTATTGACTTAAACCGTCATATATTATTAATTTGAAAAATGTTATGTGGTGTCCATTATGTACACGTAGCACATATATTAATTTAGCCTTTGTTTGATAGCAATTACTTGGCATAAAAAAAAAAGTTTGAATAGTGAATTTGTAGAGAATATGTGATTAAAAAGTAGTAAAAAATTTTGGATTTGTCCAAATTATTTTGTTGTGTAAATGTATAGTTGAAAATGAGTATGTAAAATAAATAGTTTTGAAATAATGGTATTTATTTTTTGGAGAACGTGTGATTAAAAAGTAGGAAAATTTTTAGATTTACGCATAAAATATTTTATTGTGTAAACGTGTGGTTAAAAATGATTATGAGAATTAATAGTCATATTTTAATGGGAGACAAACATGGACTTATAGTGTTGATGACTTAGCTAATATTGGGCAAATGTTTATAAACCGCTTAAAATCTATAAAAATCACTTTTTATCGACACATTTTGTGGGACATACAAATATTATTCACTTATTCATTACTCAATTCAGTCTATTTATATTTTAAACTTCTTGACCTCAAAATCTATCCAATCAAATTGTTGACAAACCTTAGCCACCTCACTTCCATCTCACGCATCGCTCGTACACATACGCATGCTGAGGTCAACAAAACAAATTATAAACAACTCTCGAACATGTCTTAGCGTCTCTAATAATACTCTTTAATAGTCTCATTCTTTTTATTTTGGAGAGTTAACTCCTTATTTTAAGATTTCAATAGACTATCTATAAGGAATAATTGGACTTGTACAAAAAGATACTCCTCATTAATTTTTATTATACCTCAATATTGTATTAATTTTGCAAAATTGAAGTTTATCTAACAAATTCACACCATCAATATTCTATTAATTTGCACATATTAGCCTTTATAATACCCTCCGTTCAAAAAAGTCCATTATGAGGTGTAAAAAAAAAATTAAATTGCCCCTTCCATTTTCAAACAAGAAAAAATATATATACAAAAGCGCGACAAAATATTTGTCACCTCATTTTAAAGCACACTAGTAAAAAATTTGGATATAGACCATCATTCGAGATTGGACGTGCTGATAATGATTAAAAATAAAGATGCAACAAAAAAAAGTGGGAACATAAGTACGACAATAAGCAATATTAGAGACATTTTCTATTATTGAAAAGTCGTACAACAAAAAGAAATTTGCAATGTCAATATAATTGCACAACTTTTTTTCCTTTTGAAAATAACTTTAAATTAAAGGTTAATGACTCAAAATATTGAGACTAGAAATATAAATAATCTGTATAAACTCCGTTCAAACTTGAAATCTTGAATCTATCTAAGTGTGACGGACACTTGGATGTAAGTTCATTGACTTGGACATTGGGTCGAGTACTACAAGAGCGTAGTAACTTAAAAGTCGTTGATACATATTTTTTTTCTTAAACGAAGATGTATTTATCACTAATTTATGCATTACCAATAAACTTCAATCCCACTAATTAAGAAATCCTATCTCAAATAAATGC
The DNA here is from genome assembly GCA_903798255.1 of Fraxinus quadrangulata. NCBI lineage: Eukaryota > Viridiplantae > Streptophyta > Magnoliopsida > Lamiales > Oleaceae > Fraxinus > Fraxinus quadrangulata. Next base: position 78,085 of record CAIGRB010093651.1, on the reverse strand, counting down.
TTCTTTTTTTCAGACAAAAGAATACCAAAGGACAAACATGTCATAAAGTAAAAAGAACGTGCCCCGCTAAAACTTTGCTGCACCGTCCTCAATGATGCGGGCCCACCAGAATTGAATAGCCCACGCCCCACTTTCTTAGCCCAACCAAGTCCCACCGTGTACGCACGTCAGCCATTCGTCAGCCATGAAAATCTCAATAGTCTAGGTTTCCCAGCCTCACTTTACCGGCAACCGATTAATCCTATACGATTTAACAGACAAGATTGCCGGGTTCACGGGCTTGTAAATCTAAATGGCTAAGAAATCACGCCATTTGAGGGACGCCAACCGACAACTAGTGGTAGCTTTTGGGCGGCGTGAGTAATTGGTGACCGACACGTGTGCATGTGGGGCCTGGGTTTGTTGGGTGAGTATAATACTTCTATTTTTCGAATATTCGCTATTGCTAATACGCGCGTCTTTGATACGAACTAAAATACGTGTTTTATAAATTTTGACCTCTTATTAAAATGAATCGTGCTACATGTATAACATTGCTTGACAATATTTCATTTGACATCATTATATCTATACATTTTAAAAAGTTATCTTATACATTATATGCCAAAATTTTGACAACATAGATTGTCAATCAGTTGTTAGGATGATAAAATGGCTCGACGGGTCGGGCTTGACCAGGAAAAAGTTCATGTCGATCGGCTCGGTGGGATTGAGCCGAGACTCCGACCAAGCCCCATTTTTGGGGGTCGAGACAGCTTTCCCGGGGACTGCCAGTGAAACACTTAGTTTTGATGCTTTCGCTTGAGCCCGAACTAGCCTGTGACTCATCACCGGCCCGTGAGTTGAGTCTTTAAAAAAAAAATGAAGAAAATACAATTGCCTTCATTTGCAGGCATCTAAAATTGTAGCAATTTGCGTTGCAGGCGGCTATTTTTAGTTTTTTTTTTAAATTGAGCTGGTTTTTTTGTATACATTAATATTAAGTTATTTTTTTACAATACATATAAATTGTACAAATTATAAATTTATTAAAAAAAATTAGATTTATAACAAATTTTAAAAAAAATTGAGTCGGCTTGGCTCGCTAAGGCTCGAGCTGAAAGCTCGGGTCGAGCCTAAATTTTTTGACCGAGTTTTTGCTCAGCTCAACTCGGCTCGGCTCGGCTCGGCTCGGCTCGGGCCAAAAAATGCTCAAACCATTTTTACTCGAGTCGAGTCTAAGTTTCGAGTTTCGGCTCATTGACACCCCTATCAATTGTCGATCACGATCAATGTTGTACACTTAACTTTATTCTATTAGAATTTAGAAGTCGCTGAATGAGTTATTATCACTACAGTTGAAGAAGAAAAATGGCAATCAACAGTAGACTGGGATTATGAAGAAGCATATAGCGCAGCATGGGGATCTCTCGAATCAGGTCATTGAATCGACGGAGGCTAGAGAGCAGTCCCATCGCGTAGACTGAGTCTCTTAAGTTGTAATGCATATGGATTGGACTTTGGAGGGGCCTCAGGCAATGTATGTTCACTTCATGAGGACTCTCCTAGTTTGACCTTTGCGATGGAAACAAAGCTAACTAAAGGTTCAAAAGCTGACGTAAGTAAATCATTGGGTTTTGTAAATAGTGTTCAAATTGATACTAATGGTGGTCAATGTTCTAAGACGTCTAGACAATGTCTAGGATTGAAGTTCGGGCAAAAGAATCTATTATGCTTTTTTTTCCTCTTCTTTTAAATGGTTGAATTTTTTCATTTATCTATTTCGTCTTTCTTAGGAGCATTTTATTAATTTATTAATTTTATTTTTTCATTTAAGTGTTAAATAAGATATAAGTTACATTATTATCTACATTATGTAATNTTTTAAAAAGTTATCTTATACATTATATGCCAAAATTTTGACAACATAGATTGTCAATCAGTTGTTAGGATGATAAAATGGCTCGACGGGTCGGGCTTGACCAGGAAAAAGTTCATGTCGATCGGCTCGGTGGGATTGAGCCGAGACTCCGACCAAGCCCCATTTTTGGGGGTCGAGACAGCTTTCCCGGGGACTGCCAGTGAAACACTTAGTTTTGATGCTTTCGTTTGAGCCCGAACTAGCCTGTGACTCATTACCGGCCCGTGAGCTGAGTCTTTAAAAAAAAAAAATGAAGAAAATACAATTGCCTTCATTTGCAGGCATCTAAAATTGTAGCAATTTGCGTTGTAGGCGGCTATTTTTAGTTTTTTTTTTTAAATTGACCTGTTTTTTGTATACATTAATATTAAGTTATTTTTTACAGTACATATAAATTGTACAAATTATAAATTTATTAAAAAAAATTAGATTTATAACAAATTTAAAAAAAAATTGAGTCGGCTTGGCTCGCTAAGGCTCGAGCTGAAAGCTCGGGTCGGGCCTAAATTTTTTGACCGAGTTTTTGCTCAACTCGGCTCGGCTCGGCTCAGGTCAAAAAATGCTCAAACCGTTTTTACTCGAGTCGAGTCAAGTCGAGTCGAGTAAGTTTCGAGTTTCGGCTCATTGACACCCCTATCAATTGTCGATCACGATCAATGTTGAAGTTCGGGCAAAAGAATCTATTATGCTTTTTTTTTTCTTCTTTTAAATGGTTGAATTTTTTCATTTATCTATTTCGTCTTTCTTAGGAGCATTTTATTATCTACATTATGTAATTGTGATTTTAAGATTCATTAATTTATTTAAAACTTCGAAAGTGTGTATGAATTTTTATAAATCTATTAAATATGATTTGTTTAGTTAAAAATTGAAACTATGAAAAATAATATAGCTTTTACAGTTCGAAAATTTGAAAATTATATAATTGACTAATTATGAATTAGTAAGTAAATGAAGTATTTTATATAGGGATAGCAAAAAAATTCGTTCACCTGATATCCGTGGCACCGGGGCGAGGATTACCCACCTAACCAGGTAAACGAGGTGGGGATGGGACGAGGGTCATTGTCCCAAAACAAGTACAGGGTGGGTATGTGAATTATAGTCTCGCTCTGCTACCCGTCCCGTTTAAAATTAATTTCAAATTTAATTTTTTTTTCAAACAAAAATAATGGATTTATCATATTTTTAAAGAGAACGTAATTTGTTTCTAACAAATTGGTAAAAAAATATAATATTTACTAACTAAAGACATAATAAAAAAAATAAAAAGAAAAAAATAAATAGGGCAACCCTGCCCCTACCCGAATCTCGCATCGTCCCGCTTTAAATCGGTATGTGGATGGGGTAAGGTAACAAAAATACCCGACAAAACAAGGGTGAGAGTAGTCGACCCGTTCCATACCCGCCTCGTTGCTATCCCTAATTTTATAATTTTATATGTTTGATATTTATTATTTAATTATTAAATAATTTTTAAAATGATTAAAAATTTAAAATAATATTTAAAATAAGAAAACGTTTTTTTACGTCTAA
>CAIGRB010093651.1:50422-68369 GCA_903798255.1 Fraxinus quadrangulata | reverse complement strand
AAAAACTTAAGTCGTGCTTATATAAAGTTAGTCTTGAACCTTAAATGAACATCCGTAGAAATTGCACATGTGCACAGATATAGCTAGAACTTCATGAACTCAAAAGCAGAAAGTTTTAACTTGTGGCATTTCTTTTAACAGCTCGAAATGGAGGATGGGGATGAGATAGATGCTATGCTGCATCAGACTGGAGGTGCTGCTGCTGCTGTTGCTGCGTAGTTAGAGGGATTAAGTCATTGTTAAGGCCCTGGAGGAAGTTGTAGTACAAAATTTCGGAATCATTCTAGCTTGCTGTTACTATTAAACAAAATTTTGAACTTGTTCCAAGTATTTGATCTGCATTTATATTTCCATTGCTTTGATCTGCATTTATATTTCTGATTCTTGTGGTGATATGGGGACATAAAAAAGAGGGATGGAGTTTCTCTCGTGTTTGGCGGAATGACCTCTAAGGGAGGTTGCACTAAACGCAATTATTTCAGTTTGAAGTTGTACATTACATTTAGGGATGTGCATTGGTTTGGGTAGGGTCTGTTTTGGGCCAGGGCCTATCGACCCGACTTTGTCAAGTTTGACCCAATTTGAAGCTGATACTACCCAATTTGGTGATGGAAACGAACATCGAGTTGGGTTGGTGGTTTGGACCCAAACAAACATGTTCTATACTCCAAAAAAACTACTTTCATTTTTTTGTTACTATTTTCAAAAATTTCATACGAAGCGCACAAGCTTCGGTTTGTCGTCGACTGCCACCAAAGCCATTGCCACAATGGATTTTGAATATCAATTTTGATTCCTTCCCTTATGAGTTGCGACGATTTGCATGAAATTGTGGCAAGCTTTGTTTGATGTTCGTATGACTCGAGCAAAATAAAAAATCATTGCAAAAAAAACCTTGTTTTGTTTATATCTTTGGAGTTTGAGACTGTGATCTAGATCTAGGCTTTGGGTCTGATTTCTCATCTTTGCTTTGGGTTGCTTTTAAATGGTTAAATTCATCAATTATACTTGTAGCATGTTTGGGCTCCATTTTTTGGAAATAATGTATTTTGAAATAGTATTTTCATTGTTGGAAATAAGAAAGAAAAAAATGTATTTTAAAAATAATGAGATACCAAACAAGGGCTTAGTGTCATCTTGGCCACCCAAATTGATTTTGATTTACCATGATCACCCAACTTCATACATTTTTTTCTTGATTTTGGTTTGATTTATATTATATAAATTTTCCTGATATGGTTAGTGGATTTTTTTTTTTTGGGTATGTGAATGTGTTTGATTAGTTTTATATTTGATGTTAGCGAAAAAAAAAAAAAGATTGTTTCTACTTTCATAATTTTATTTTATTTTTTTAAAGTTTTTGAATGATTACCATATTGTGTATTTTTTTTTAATTCTCATCTTTTTTCGTTATTGTAATAATTATGTGTGAATTTTTTTAGTGTGCGTATTTTTTTTTGTTGTGGCAATAATAGGGTGATTTTACTGAAACGTTATATGAAATTGAGTGATGACGAATCAAAAGCAATTTGAGTAATCATAATGATATTAAGTATGAAGTATAGTGGTCACGAAGAATCAAAATCAATTTAAATGACCATGACGACATTAAATATAAAGTACAATGGTCATATGTGGATTTAACCAAATTTTAAATACTTTGGGTAGCATGTTGAGTAGCGGGTTTTGAATAGAACTATCGAACCAACCCACTTATTTTAAGCTATTAATCGACCCGAACCGATTTGGGCTGGGTTTATTTTGCCCAGCCCTAAATACATTCACCTTATTAATGACTGGTCAAGATTAGAATTTTGAACTATAATAAGCTAATTGCTTACATTGCGGTCCCTATGGAAAATAATCCAAACTTATGGTTGAAAAAAGGCGAAAGGTCAAGAATACCCTCGATATGATATGTTATTGACGTATAAAAATAGAAATCGAAATCTTCACATTACTTGCAAAGCTGAAAAACGAATTGGGCGCGGAAAAAAACAGCCAGTGAAAGCGATAGAGAAAATGTCGAACGTCGAGGAAGACAGGAACTCCGTCACCACTCCATCGCCTTACATTCATCTGAAAGTTAAGGGACAGGTATCAATCACTTCTTCTTCTTTACATTTTCGATACATTTCTTCCATTGAATTTTTGTAAGAATAGTTGTTTATAATCATGTTTATGTGTTCCTTACGTTTCTTTTTTACTTGATTGACTTGAATTTAGTTACTTTATGTTCATCAATTTATTTTGCTTTACTTTCGTGTTCATTCTTTATGTATTTGTGCATGATAGATTTTCTTGCCGCTAACTGTACGTACGTACAGAATAAGTCGTGAATTTTTTTATTAATTTAGTAGGAATTTGCATTCTTGTGTGTTGGTAATCATAACATCAGCAGGTTAGGGTTTATGAATTTTGTAGAGGAAATATTTTTCAGTCTTAAAATTTGCCTTCTTGCTTTTGAAATTTATGTATGGATGATTGATGAGTTTTACATGTTTATTGCTTTACTTAATGCGGCGGAATAATTCAGAAATGGTGGGTCTAGTTGTTTGTTTTGAGGCTGTTTATGACTTTATTCTCTTCAATTTTACTGCATTTCTTGAAATTCTTGTGATATTGGATCCAAAATACTTGCTGCCGTAAAATGTTTTTTACAAGAAGGGAAGGGGGAGAGTGCCGTAAATTTTGTCACTTGTCGCAATTTTAATTTTGCAGTGGCTTCTTTGTTCTTCCTGCATTCTTATCAATGAGTATAAGCAAATTTGCTCCCCTCTGTTTACTTTTGCATGCAAGTTAAAATTCATCTTCTATCGTAATTCAACAATGATATTCATTTGGTGGAGAACGTATGTAACCCTGGAAATCATGTGCTTCTAACTCTGGCAGCAATCGTGTTATTTTGGAGGGTTGTTGCCAATTGTAATAGTGTTGTTGGATCGAAATCTTTTGACATCTTCAAAGTCGAATAGCTTTACAGTTTCTTTGCAATTCTTTATAGAAGTCTCTTTAACGATAAAAGTGCAAATAAAAATTCTAAAGCAAATTAACCGTCTTGAAATTTTTGCTGGGACTATGAATTCTGTCTTTATTTCAAGCACGCAACTTAGGAAGCTAATGAACATTTATCGTGTACAACAATCAGTAGAGTGCTACTCCATTGAATTTTACTGCAATTTTTGGATTTTCAAAAAAATTTAATGTCTTGAAATTCTTGTCGTGTTGGATCCAAAATACTTGTTTTGTTAAAAAATGTTCTACAAGAAGGGAAGGGGGTGAGTGCTGTCAATTTTGTCATTTGTCGTGCTTCTTAGTTCTTCCTGCATTGAGTATAAGCAAACTTATTTTGGAAGACTGAGCTTCTTTTTAATGTCGCCAATGTGTAATAGTGTTGATTGGATCTATATCATTTGACATCTTCAAAGTTGAATAGCTTTGCAGTTCTTAATACAAGTCTCTTAACAATAACCTGCAAATAAAAGTTTCAAAGCAAATGAACTGTCTTGAAATTTCTGATGGGACTATGAATGCTTTCTGTTTTTCAAACTTGTTAATGTTTGTACATTGGTTCATTTCTGTATAATTTGTTACTTTTATGCAGAATGGAAATGAAGTGTATTTCAAGATAAAGAGAGGCGTGCAACTGAGGAAGCTAATGAATGCTTATTGTGTACGACAATCATTACAGTTGGACTCCACTGTATTTTTGTTTGATGGCCGTCTCCTACGACCAGAGCAGACTCCTAACGAGGTTACTTCTCTTCGCCCCAATCGCCCTCTCTCTCTCTCTCTCTCTCTCTCTCTCTCTCACACACACACACACACACACACACACTCATTCCCGAATTCACTTGTCCAGTTCACTACTTCCTCTCCAAAATACAGAAACTAACATATGAATTTATTCTCTACAGCTGAAATTGGAGGATGGCGATGAGATAGATGCTATGTTGCATCAAACCGGAGGTGTTGTTGCTTCTTAGTGAAGGATGAAGAGAACTGTAAGGCCTTGTGGAGTTTCAATACTAATCTGCATGTCTGATTTTTCTAAAGAAGGGGTTGTAGATATCTCGATTACTGGTCTTCGGTGTCAAATATCCATTTACAAACTTTGTCATTGAACTTGGTATCTCACCCGTATTCTTTCCTCCGGACAGATTAAGGAAACTCGGTAAAACCGGAATGTATAGTCTATGATGGATGTGGCGACTTTTGTTCATTAATTGGCGAAAGTATTAGTGTTTGTAGAGTTCTAGGTCGTTAGCTTTGTGTTCTTGGTGAATGGAGGCTAAAGGCCATTCTGGAATTACTATCATCTAAACTGCTTTTCAAAGATGTCTTGAGACTTTTCTTCGAATTTCTTGTTTTGTTTTCAAATTTATGTCATTTTTCATATTAATTAGGGAAAATGAAATTTTGTATAGGTTTAGTTATATTTAATTCTTTATAATCTTTCATTGGTAAATAGTCGACATAAGATACAACAAGGTTAAAGACTCGCACTTTTATAAGTCGATATATTTTTCTGTCAAGTCTATAGACCCTTCACCTGATGGAATTAGTGAGCATGTAGCGTGCTCTTTTCATATCTTGTATTGGTTCTTTCTTTATTTCGTGCAGCTTAAAGAAACGTGTTAGAATTATATCTATTAAAACGTGTACCCTGCATCTTTTCTTTTAAATTTGTTGAAGAAACAAGGACCCTTTGGTCCAACTTGTGCTTTTTCTGGGAAAAAAAATATGAAATCAACACAAGATTGAGAGGTTTAGAACAGGTTTTATTCCACACAATAGATTACACGCAAATGTGGATTAGCACCCACTACATAAAATTACAGACACATTCCAACAGCAGAGCAAACATAGTTTGCATTATTTAGGAATATCCACAATGGAAACCATAGGAAATCCGACATAAGGCACACATTTGATAACAAACAAGAAGCAGGACCGAGATCCTTTCAACAAAGCCAGTTTTTAGCTCAGAACCCAGTATTAATTTCTGCTACACAGACATTATAGCAGGGTGAGAGCCTTTAAGGGCATCGACATCTTCAAGAGACTGAGGGCTGACATCTGACTCCTCGAGGATGTTCTGTGTAACACCTTTGTCCTCCATATTGCAAGAAATGGCTTCAAAAAGAAGCTCCTTCACTTCGTCGAGCCTCTCTTCAGACAGGGAAACCTCAGCTAGGAGCCTCCAAGCATTTTCCTCGGATGCCTCCTCATAGTCCTCCTTCCTTTTCAATACCATATGTCCACTAATTTCCCAAACTGCTGGGTTAACTTGAGTGTCTAGAAGCTCAGAACTCACTTCTCCAAGAGCCTGTTTCTCTGCATAGCACTGCCAGTACGACATTGAAAGTTAGCAGATGACTGACTTAACTAAAAAAAATGTGAATCATTGCCCAGCGTGCAAATCACAATTAAACAGGTTGCAAAAAGTGGCATGGAATCAAACATTTTCACCTGTGGGAAGAGGTAAATTCGTTTTCCAGAATCAGCAATAAGAACATTATGAGGAATGTTGTTGTCTTGCAAGCAAATGCAGGAGTCTGAGATGACATTCGATAGTTCCTCCAGAGAATTTCCACCCTCGAAAACAAGACCTCTGACCGGATAGTTAAGAATATCACTGATTTTCACACCCCCACTTGTAGTTGTTATCTTCCTAGTGGGAGCCTTTTCAATGGGGAACTGAACAGCTAAGTAATAGGCCTGTCGTCACAATAATACAATTTCGTTGCCATGGCAGTGTTGATATGAAACAAATTATTAACTTCACAAAATACAAAGTGAAATGAAGTTAGAAACCTGGAAGTGAAGGTGGTTGATGGTTGCAAATGCACCCAAGCTATTGTAACCCAAGCGGAAGTAGGGGTTTCCGGCTTCTGCAGCCATGTAGAGCGCAAGCAAGAAGCTTTCCCGGTCAATCCTTTGAGGCAAGCATTCAAGAATCCGAGGGATCAACAGGACATGTCCATATTCAATAGGACTAACCTATATATGTATACACGCCAAAAATTAACAGCCCGTTACTACAAATTTCACCAAAATGCCTTTATGAAGCCCTTAGAATAAGATAAAACCAACGAAATAGAGATGTACATTGATGGCAACAACGCTAGGAGAATTCTCGATGTCAATAGGTGCATTTGGAAAGAACTTGACTTCGTTGTCCGTGCTTGGTTCAAATTGAAAGAGGACCTCCTCTTGCCCAACCTTAGTGAAGTTGAACTTAGTTTCATCAAAGGGCTGCAAGACCTTATCAACCCGAAACTCCGTTGGCCTCTTCTTGAGGTGCCTGCCTTCATTCAGTTGTGCAATAAAGCCATATTGACCAGGAATCACCTATAGACCATAAGCATTCACATACAATTAAACGTAACAAAGACAAAAAACAAAGCAACTTCAGAAAATATTTATTTCCACCGATACGCCAAAATTAAGTAAGTGACGAAAAAGATACCTTGGTTTCGCAAGCAGTGACATCATAGCGAAAGAGGCCTCTCTGCACCCGATCCTCCCACTACCACCGAATAACAGTAATTTCAGCTAAATTATATGAATTTGAGTTAAAAGGAGAGTAAAAAAAAAAGTGATTTTCCAAAATCATTACCTCCCCAAGAAGAAGGGAGTCCAGGAAGGCTACTGGGTGCTCTTTGTTTTCAGAGACAACTGATTTCTTTTCACCTTCAATCTTGTTCACTTTCTTGAAAGTATACATAGGCAACTTTGCACCTAATTCAATCAAAATGCAAGTATATTCATGACCCAAATTAAAGAAAAAATTCCCAATTTTTCAATTCAAAAGATTCTAACAAATACCTGGAAGACAGCAGCTTCTAAAGCAATTACGGCCGCAGCCGCCGGCATGACGGGAGTCTTCCTCCGTCTCTTCCTTTTGGAAATTGGAAACAACAGTAGGAACTCTCTTGATCCTCAGCATCATCTTTAGATCTCTTAAAATATATACTTTTCTTCAGCAATTACAAAGAAGACCCACCAACCCCAAACCCAAAACGCAGACAGATCCTTATCAAATTAAGTAATAATTAAATCGATTTATGATTCTACAATTATTTACAGAAGATGGAAGCTAATAGATTAAACCACCGCCAGCGAGGAAGAGGAGGTCAGAAGGGCTACCGCCTTCAGAAGGCAACGCGCCACGTCCGCCGTGCGGCAAATGGTTGCTCTCAATTACACAACCCTTTCGACGTACAGACCGGACATGGATAACAGATCGATTTCCTCTGAGTATAGCCGTGATGTCTACAACTTGTCTTCCCCTGGTTTTTACACCCACCTTAAACGCCTCTAAAAACCTCCACGAAATCGCCGGCCAACTCACTCGAAATCCACCGATTCAAAGAAACTCTAAAAAGTTTCAAATTTCTGCAAAGATGACGCAAAAGGAACCCAAAATACGAACTCTTTTTTTTTCAAACAAGGAAAAGAATTCACTGCCTGCAGGTGACAGTAGGTGTAGACTATAGGGACGAATATATAGAGAGTTCGGTTGGACGTAAATGTGGCTGTGGTCTTGCCTCACGGGTTCTAATTGGTTGGCGTACGGTAAATTGGGTTCTGCCCGGATGTGAAACGGGTTGTGTTTGCAGGACCAATGGTTGAAAGTGACTGGTGGCCGACGTTCTTGGGGTGGAAATTATAATTTGAAAAAGTTCAGGACCACTTTCATTAATATCGAGGTATCTTCCTCAAAGAATTGTGATAATTAGCTTTAAGTATCCGAAGTTTCATAAATATTCAAATTGAGGACATTTTTCAATAATTAAATCTGAATATCATAAATTCATGAATGTGGACTGCAATGGACGGGACCATTTGATGGGCCCAATTTTTATTTTATTTATTATTATTATTATTATTTTTTTAAGGCTGGATTTGAAAAGTGCAAATCTCCTCCACTACTCACAGCAACTTGTTTGGATATTTTGATTCTTTTTTTTTTTACTTATTTTGTCTCAATCCTCAAATAAGCGAGTCCAGTCCACAGAACATGGAGTTATGGAGTCCACTAACCAAGTCAATTTGGAGAATATACTAGCAATATACCATTTCTTCTTTCTCGAACTTTTTGGCGAAAGCCCTTGCTTATTTGTTTGCAACGTAAATAATTACACTTTCTTCTTTTCTTTGTCCGAATGACTCATTTTAAGTCGAGAGCAAATTGTTTTTTTGTTTGTCTTTTCTTTTAAACCAATTTTTACAGAGAATATCCTTAAACCTCAAATAGGTATTTCACTAGTGTAGTGGACTCGAATAATTTAAAAAAAAGAAAAGAAGAGAAAAGAGCGACCGTAGATTCAATTTCACACCTAACATCCATGTGTATTTGCCCATAAAGGTGCTCGACGAATTGACAAAACCACCAGTACAATGGTATCTGACAAAGATAAGCAGCTAAATTCTGGAGCAGATAAGGAATTTTCATGGGGGTAAGTTTGTTATATCTGTATCCAATAGCAAGCTCCCAATAAAGAATTGGCTTATCCCATTACCAAATGAATCGTAAGTATCAGTATAATTGCATTCATTTCCATTTTGGTGTCCCCACTTGGGCCTAATATATGAAAATGAACGAAGATACCATTCCATTGGATCAAGAACTGTTTCTTCAATATAGGACGAATTGAGGATTTAATAGATTTACGAACGTTAGCATGCTGACCTCGAAATTTGGCATCGATAGATCTCAACTCCATTTTTGTCCACGTGTATGTTATTTGTGTACTTGGAAACCGCGTTAACTGCTCGTGATCGAAGCTCCGTCACGGTGCAATTGTCGCAAACATTCCTATGCTCTAGTCTAACTGTGAAGAAAGAATCGTGCACGAGAGATGCACAATAAATGAAAATATGGGTAGGTGTCGTGTTGAAGATTGCCAAATTGCAATTGTCTTTGAAATGCACTAAGTGTGAGCTTTTATAGCAAGAGAAAAGATGTGATGTCTATTTGATACTTGACACGTGACCTTACCCTAACAACCCAACGATCAAACATTTACATATTGATTCCTAGCTCTCATAGGATTGTGGCTACTTGGCCAAAAGCTCAAATGTAATCACCATAGGTCATAGGCCTGCAAGTTGAAAAGTTGACAAAGCATATTTATCGTAGGACTGCCAATTTTATCAGATGTGTGGAGTATCTTGGCTGAGGCGATGCCTGCGAAAGATGCTCATTACAACAATCACCTCGAAAATGCACTACATTAAGAGGTGTTGTCTCACCTTGGAAGTAATCGGCCTTTTATTTTTCTTTTGCTTAATTGACTGTCACATGGCCTATCCATTGGTCAAGACAAAATATAACAAATTTCGTAGTTTGTGGGTGTCTCCTTCAAGTCCCGGTGATGGTGATTTTCTTTCGAATCGACTTCCGATTGTTTGGATAGCTTAGTTGGTAAGCATTGTAGTGCGTTTTACACACTTATCTAGGTCACAAAATATGGATTATTATTGAAAATAAATCGGAATATAGCTTAATTCTATGCAGATTGTATTTTGTAGGATAATAACGATGAACGTAGTGAAAATTCGGAAAAACAAGCGAAAATGGGTAAAATGAAGCAAAATCTAAGTTTGACGACTCAAGTGCAAATACTGAAAGTTGTGTCGATCTCACGATGAAGATTTGAGAGTGTTGGACATCAATTGGATGAGGAAAGAAGTCAGAGGGATGAAATATAGTCGAAATACTATCATATATTAACTTTCAGCCTAAAATGTTATGCTTCGAATTTTCAGTCTTAATTTGAAACCCATTTTGGCATAGAAGACGTTTGAATTTGGAGATTTATATTTCTGGAAGATGTGTATCCCTTTAAGTAAGCTTTCCAACTCATTTTGAATCACCTCAATATAATATCGGGAGAGAAATATATGATCAAAATACTGAAAATTATCCGATGAAAAAAAAGTATAACCATGCGGCCGTATGATTATAACTTCCATGTGGTCGCATGGGAGTGTGCAGGGACCTAAAGTGGCTCATCTCTATGAACCACGCTGCCGTATGGTTGTTTTTTAGTACGAGAATTTCTGATTTCCTATTTTGAGTAGAACACATATGGAAACAAATTTTATGAGGATATAAAAATCCTAAGGCCGTCCAGAACGAAATGGGGGAGAGTTTTATCAAGATTTTCAGAGAAAAAAGAGGCAAGAACGAGGAGAACAACACTACGACGCGAAGATTTAATTCAAGAATTCAATTGGTGATGTCGTTCTTCGTTAAATTTTCTGATTTTCTTCTTCCCATCATGCTAAGCTAGATTTATACCATATTGAGTTTAACGAGATGTTGAAGATATCATAATATTACAATATATTTCTCCTCGGTATTTTTTTGATTGTGTATAATTATTTTCTTTTATAGTGATTGCGTTGTTATTACACAATATTCCTTGTAAGGACTATTAGGAATCCTATATATAGGGTCTTCATTGTAATACACAAGAAACCTATGTAATTTGTTGTAGATTGGAAAGAAAATGAATTAAGGTTTTCCCGAGTCTTTGCATTTGACTTTTATATTAGTCCAATTGCAATGTTAGTGATGCCTTGGAATAACGTGAAGGACAATTAACAACCACATTACTCGCTGATTCAATTGATGCTGAGAATCTGACCATCATATATTTGTTGATTCATTGCCTAAATCAATATCCCACAAATCAGGATTGAAGAAAGCAAAAACGTTTTCGTTGAAGTCCCCTCCGCTACGCCTCTGTGATTGTCAAACTATTTGTTGCTTCAATACCTTCATTGTCAATGCAATTAGAAAAATGCTATGTGTACATTATGGTACATATAGTCGTATCCATAATGGACACGTGTGTCCCCCCTATTGAGGGGGATGTCGGTGGGCCAGGCGCCCTTCCAATAGGGAGGACACATGTGTCCATTATGGACACGGATATGTGTACCATAATGTACACATAGGGCAACCCATGCAATTATTCCATCTCTATTAGTTGTTTTAAGCCATCATTTACAGACTCAGTTGTGTTAACTCCTCGCTTCATATAATTTTTGCTATCTAGGTTTCACGAACACAAAACTATCTATATTGGGAACGTGGTTATACTCTGATACTTCAATGATGCAGCAAAATATGAGAAATGATGATTTATCACTCCAAAACTCCTCGATTAAATACGTGAATATCGAAATTGGACTAAATATAGAGAAAACTTTCTCCCGATATTTTATTCTATATAAAAATAATCAAAAATCGAAACAAAGTGACTGCTGTTCACCGTTTCAACAAAAATCTAATTGCTAAAAGTTCAATAAAATTGCACATATGTCCCATCATCTCTTCTAAGTAATTATGAAGTCGTAGTTGAATAAAATAATAAAACAACTAATAAAAACAATAAAATCGGAAATATATCAAGCCCAAATCATATTTTATCTTCATTAATTTGTGAAACTACTTTATTTAAAAGTTAAAATTTTAAAAGATAGAGTTTTAAATTAATTAAATATCTTCTACCCGTCATTAATATGTAATTATTATTTTTTATTATTAAAAGCTTAACGTTGGCAATGAAAAATGAAAATACTTTCGTGCGTAACTTTAAAAAGTTAGGTAAATTGTTCAATCATATCAAAAAATATAAAAAGTTGTCCAATCACACATACAGACACACAATGATTGAATAATTATCTCACTAATCATGTTCGCTTATAATTAAGTCAAAGATTCTCCATATGCGTCATATCTCACCTAAAACAAGAGAAATGGTACACGATTATGGGAGCAATTCAAGTAAATTAGTAGTTGAACTCATTCAAAGTAAGTAGCGGTATAGAATCTAGATCGATTTTCTCAACAAGTTTTATTTCTATAAAAAGTATCATACAATTAGGAAGAAAGTCATCCTCCATTTTGTTGTGAAGTGTTGCTGAAAATGTTCGCTCAGTGCTTGCGGTAGAAATAGGTAATGTCAATACAAGACGAATCAATATAGTCACCATAATGTAACTTTTCGATATTCCACTTTCAGTCAACTGTTTGCATAACTCAACAAGTCTATATACTTGAAATCGAGGCTCACCCTTCATATCTAACTCATAATGTGGTAACTCAAATTCTAATGTAATAATATATTGCTTTGAAAATCTTGAGGATATAATTTCTCTACAAGTGTGCAAATTTTACGACTGTCAAATGATTTAAATGAATCTTTAGGACCCAAAGTAGTACTGAGAGAAATGAATTCTACTGATATGTTATTAAATCTTGTACTTAACTTCATCGTCACAAAATCTATTGATTCGTTGAAGACATCATAGTGATAATAATACTCAACTGTAGTTTCATCATTAGAACAACTAATGTTATACAAACCTTCTAGATTAGGTTTTGTAATATTATTTCTTGAGCAAAAAAATTTCACTTCTTGAAGTATTTCTTCCCAACCGTCATCTATCAATTTTTGAAGCAATTGTTTTGTAGTAAACACAAACTTTAAAGCAGCCAGATGTCTTGAGATTTTTTTTTTGAAGGGTTTGACAAAGAACATCATGGATTCTCATAATTGTGTGGATCTAATGCAAGATAAATATGAACTTACACCCTTTTTGTAAGCATCACGAGCTTCAGCCAAAGATCTGTCATTTGAACAATGGTTACAAATATATTCAAGCACTTTGTGGGTTAGCACCATACATATCTAACAAGCTCTTTATAGAGTCGTAATATGAACTCCAACGAATTACTGCTGATCGTTGCAAATTAATCATTTGATTGGCTCCACTTTTGGATTCGAGCTTCCCAACAGCTATTATACGCCTCTCTATGAGAAGTTTACAACTCAGTAATTCGTTTATGAGAAGAAGTAATAATATTGACAATTTTATCTAAATGAGAAAAGAAATTTCGAATGACAGGGGCATCTTTAGCTGCTACAACGAATGTGAACTGTAACTGATGGGCAAAACAATGGACGTAGTATGCACATTTACAATCTCTAAGAAATAATGCTTGAAATCCATTCCAAGCACCGTGCATATTACTAGCACTGTCATACCCTAGTCCTCTCATTTTGTTCACCTGAAGGTCATATTGAGCAAAAACACCACATATTTTGTTTTTGAGATTCTATAACGTGGTATCACTATTTTGATTGCAAAGAAACGTTCTATCAAACTGCCATGACTATTCACAAACCTCAAGATAGTGGACAATATGTTCTCGATTAGATGCATCTTGTACTTCAACAAGAAGAATGCAAAAGCATTCATCCCTAACTTGCTCTTGAGTCATTCGCCGTAGTCTATTGGCCATAATATGCAAAATTTGTTTCTGAAAAGTTGGAGCAATGTATTGGGCATTTTGTGGTGCATTTTCCAATACAACTTTACTAATTTCTGGATTCAAAACTGCCGTGTACTTTATTAGTTATATAAAATTCCCACAATTACGAGAAGATGACGATTCATCGTTACCTCTGAACCCTAAACCTTGAAATGCTAGCCATCGAACAATTTTAATTGAAGTCATTATACGCAAACACGTTTATGAAGTTCCTCTTCCAATACAGTATGCATCACCTTGTCAATATGCTGAGAAGGTCTGACTAAATCTTTAGCTCTAATCTCACACAGTTTATGATATGTTGAATTAGCATGCATAAGAAATGCACACTTGCTTCCATCCTTAACTCTCTTCCAATTATTAAATCCTTCGGTAACCAATCCCGAACATCCAGACAAATTGTCATCTTTCTGAAAAATAAAATAGTAAAAACAATATATCCTTTCAGTTGAAGGAGAATGCTCAAACCAAGGAAATTCATCGAACCACTTTTCCTAAAAGCGACGTGCTTTCTTTTTTCCTTATATTCTTGGATACTCGTTAAGATTCAGCTAATAAGGTACTTTTATATATGAAATTCTAATCTCATCTCGTAGATTGACGGGATATTCAAACATTTGCTTTCGTTTTCCCGGATCCCGTTCAATACTAGTACATGATTGCAAATCAGGAATTGAGACCGATGAATGTTCAATTTCGGAAGATGACATTGGAGGATGTTGCATAGGAGTTGAGACTGACAGATGTTCAATTTCTGGAGATGTATATATATTTTCACTAGATTGCCCCGTCTTTTTAAAGAAAATATCGTCTTTATTCTCTTTGATGAAGGTTGAGCTTCCAATTGTAAAGGTTGAAAATAGTGAAAAGAATAAAAAAAATTGAGACAATTCATTTTGAAATATCCAAGTTCTGGCCTCATGGGACTCAATTCAAAAACTATCAAACATCTCATGTAGACTGCAAAACAAAATTCAATTTTTTCCACCTCTCATGCCAATAATTATAACTTTCAAAATGAAAAAGTTCATGAGAGACTAAATAATATAGGCAACAAATTCATTGTTGGCTAAATGATATCTTTTTTCGTATTGGGTTTGGTTAGTGATACTATTTATTGGAAAATCTAGGTGCAGAAAAAGTAAAAAGAATCTCCATTAAGCAAGTACTTGCTTCTAGTGATCAGTTTTCTCAAGAAAAAAGGTAAGAGAGAAGAATTCCATGGGTTACAAATTTTCAGAAAATTCGAATGGCTTAGAAACCAGTAACTACAGTTAGTCATATAATGAGTTTGAATGTTAAAAGCTATTACATCTGTGTATGTAAAGAACTAATAACAGTAAAATCAACATGCTAACCTGTCAGTCCACCCAACCCACCTAGCATGGTCTCATGAAACTAAATCCAATAAAATTCTTCATGAGAAAATAAAAATAAAAAATAAGCAGACTACACTTGAAATTTTTATCACTACGTGTTGCAAGGCTTTAAGAAATTCATTGCTGCGGATTACAATAAAAGGAATCTCTATTAAGCAAGTTCAGTCAACATTGGAATCAATCTACAATATAAGTTCTTTCATCTTTGGTCTATGTTTTGGCAATAGAATGTGTAATTTCATATTATTTAATCACATCCACCAATCAATAAAGCACCAGAATATCTAGATTCTACATCCTTGGATAACTTCAACATCCACTATAAATTCAACACAAAAGTAACAAAACACCTCAATTCCATGTGAAAAACCTCAAAAGTTGTCTGTCTGTTTCTTGAAAAAAACACACAGTAAAAGAAAACATGACGACAATAACAGGAAAATCAAGAAATCTTCATTTGGGAATTGTAAAATTAAAACGTCGCAATACATAGGAAACCTGTGCTTCAATCATTTCTGGTAAACCTTTTAAATAATACCCACAAAATAACATTTATGGATTTCTATCCCCCAATGAACAAAACCAGCAAGAAAAAATTAGGGACGGATTCGACTTGAGAAAATACCAAATATAAATTACTAAACCAGCAAGAAAAAAACCAACATGTGGGAATTGCAATTTCAATTCAATTTTAGGGTTGAATTGGCTACACTTTGAAGTCTTGAAGAAGTGACAATTTCAAGGATTGAATGAGAATTTGATATGATGATATTTGGGTTGGGTTATAAATAAATTGGATTGTAATTTTGGGTAATGGGCTGATTTTTTTTAAGTGGGCTTGTACCAAAAAAATAAAATAGAACAACTAACTTGGATTTGGGCTGGATCTGGACCGGTCCAGTCCCCCCAATCCGTCCCTGGATAGGATAAGTCACTAACTCACGCTTAAAACGAGTTGGGCATTGAATTTTATTTTGTGTGCGTGTGAGCATCTCTTCGACCCGTTAGTCAACTTGTCACGAGTGGAAATCTTTCAATAATTAAAAAAAATAAAAATGGCGCCAAGTGATGATTACGTGAGGCAAGCTAGTTACATTTCGATAAAGTGAGCTTGCTTGTGTGGTAAGTCAAGTCGAGATCGACAATAGACGAGCCGAGCAATTTGACTTGGCCCATTTAACAACTTAAAAGTAGGTACATGATTTCGAAATATTAGACAATTTGAGTACATATTCAACATGTTATATTAAAGGAAAAATTTCACACACACACTTGCTTTTTACTTTTTAATTTAAAAAATAGGTTAAATGGATTTCCTTTCAAAATCAGGTGCCTACCCGACCTCATTCCACATCCCATCCCTATTTTTACCCGTACACCCAGCCCCCATTTTCATACCCATGAACGCTGTCACTCGCCACTATCGCCTTCACTTCCCACCACCTATCGTCGACGGAATCTCCCACACACAACATTCACCTTCATTGGCCCTACAACATCACGAGGGGCCCAAATTCTGCCAAAAAAAGGCTTTCGAATTTACGAACCAGAAACCTTGATGTCTTCGATGGGCCCACCATCATGGACCTACACCCATGGCATCGCCACCCCATTCTAATACTACTCCAATCATGGGTCTTCAACAATTGGATCAGAGTCTACTTCTAGTTGTACTGCATTTGCGCTTCTGCTTCAATAGTTTATTTTAGCCTGGCGGTGGATTTAAGGTGTGTTGAAGGTAAAGTGAAAGTGAAGGTGAAGGTGGTGGTGATGACGATAGTTTGATTATGGAAGTGGTGGTGGATTTAAATTGTGTTGAATGTGAAAGTGGTGGGGGTGATAGTGTTGACTGTGGATGTGGTGGTGGATTTGAGGTGTGTTGAAAATGGTGGTGGTGGGTTGTGAATGTGAAGTTGTGGAGCGATTTAAGTGTTACCGGCGGCAATGGAGTGGAGAAGGGTGGGTAAGGTGGGGTAAGATGAAGTGTGATTGAGACCAGTTAATTGGATAATTTATAACCTAATAAAATGTGTAATTCGCAATTAAATATGAAACTGTAATTCACAAATTGTATCTTTGTAATTGCGACATTTTGTGACTTATGACCCTTTTAATTAAATTATAGATCACATAATGTGACCACGTGATTTTGAAAAAAATAAACAAGTTCGTTATTTTAAAAATATATTTTGAAACTTTTGTAGTCACGTATTTTCTCTTATTAAACTAAGTTGAATTTAATTGACTTGTACAAGGTTTCAATGAACTAATGCTATTGGGAGAGTGCTCATACTCTTCCTTTGTTGCCTATTTGCACGATCCTTTTACTCTTGTTAATTATCCATATTTAAGTCGAATACAAGTATTGATACCAGTAAGCACAAGCCTTAAACACAATACACTCATTTCTTATTTAGTGGAATAGCGAGATGTATAATAATCAGTGTTGTTAAAATCGAATTGAATAAAACTAAACCAGCATTTTGCTTCAGAAAATAAAACTGGTTTCAAACTTGATTCAATCATGGACTAAAAATAGAAAAAATCAGAATTCATTAACAACCTCTTAAACGACCGGTTTAGTCTCAAATTGACCAATTCACTCATGAAAATTTGTTTTTATTTATTTAATTAATTCTTTTACTGCTAGTTTCACCTCAATTCGACCAATTCCTGGAATTTTTATCCATCTTCTTTGTGGTTGCACCTAGCGATCATGGAAGACATTGATGTATTGATAAAAGCAGCTAATAACTTCTATAGAATCGAAATTATTTGAAGAATTTTGGAGGGGGAGATGATAGCGGCGGTGTCAAAGTCTATATGGAAAAATGTATTTCCTTACACTAGCAAATATATGACGATTTTTAAGGGGTTACAAGGGTTAAAATTCGAAGCAAAGATTTGGTCAATTCTATGCCTTACAGTGACCTTAAGAATCACACTCAGGCACCCAACCAAATGCACTCAAGTAGGCTCAAACTCTTTGAGGGCCCAGAAGTGAAAATTTTGTTGAGGGAAAATTACACAAAATCAGGTGTTTAAAGATTGATTTTCAAAAATAAGGTTTAAAGTTTACTTATTCAAAAATCAGTTAAAATAATTAATAAATGTTAATAAATATAAAATTTCACCCAATTAAAACCCTAATTTATCACTCCTCTCTCCCATCCTCCCTCTCTCCATCGCCTCTCGTCTCCCTCTCTCTATC
>CAIGRB010093651.1:27865-48067 GCA_903798255.1 Fraxinus quadrangulata | reverse complement strand
TATATCCTTAATTTTAAAATAGTGTTTACTAAAAATCTTATAACACTAAAAATCTTATTTATGTATTGTTCCTTTTTGTTAATTAACGTTAAAAATTAGCCAATTTGGAGGGAACCATTGTAAACCCAATCAATCCATATGACCCATAGCCCAATGAGTTCAGCCGATCTGCCTCTCTCTCTCTCTCTCTCTCTCTCTCTCTCTCTCTCCCTCCCCCCTCTCTAAAATCCGAATCAAGGCAGGGAATATTTAAGTGATCTTTTGAAACATTTTTGACCTTGTCCTTGATTATAATATATATTAGGGATAATTGCAGCAAAACCTTCAAACTTTTGAAACACTAGCAAACTTTATCCAAATCTCTGATTTGTAGTAGTCATCATCCTTAATATTTTCAAACGTCGTAAATGAAGCATTTTTGGACAGTTTTCATTTAAAATTTAACTTTGACCATGTTATAATCAATTTCAATGAAGGTAAAATGATACTTTTATATTTACCACGTTAAATAACAAAAGAAAAACAAAAAGAAATGGAAAACTGTACCTTCTTCTTCCCAAATCCACCCAACTCACCCAATCTCCAATCTGAATCAATAATCCTTGGATCACAAAGAACACAAGATTTTTCACGAAGGAGTCAATCACAATGATTGAATAGCCCCAAGAGAAAGTTTAGCAAAAAGAAGCACAATTTGTTCACAAAGAAAAATGGAAGAAGAAAATGAAAGAGAGGCTGCTGCTTTTCTATTCCTCCTTGCTAATACGTTTTCTGTTTTAACAATAGAGAGAAAATGTTTCTTTTGTAGGATTATAAAATATATAAGAATTCTTGTTATTGTGTAAAAGCCCAGCTGGATATAGCTGGATACACACAATTCAAACACACCATTCACCAACTGCTCCATTACCCGAGGACTCACCAACTACTTTCAACCACCGAGCCTTGTGATTGTTTTGTGTCAACCAAAATGTGAACTAGAATCAACTAGGTAGCAAGCTAGAACTTGTCTATGCTTTGCTGCTTAAATCCAAAACCTACATCTTTTCATCCTAGTACATGATGTCGAGAAATCGAGCACATGCTATCAGACTATTTTGTCCCTTTCATCGGATAATCCTACACGTTATTGAAATTTTTTGCACAACTCCAACCAAGCAGTGCTTTCATCAAGTAAATCTTGCACTACATAACTTTTGTCCTTGTTGGATGTATGCACATTCGTGCAATCTCCTTGCACCCATTGGCCAAATGTGTTTATCACACGCACATTTTATGTTGTACTAACATCCCGCCTTTTTAAGTACAACCATCACAAGAACATCCTTTTAAGGCATCAACGTGATTTTTGAGGTTTAACACTTGGCCTATAGCAGGGTTAATGCTATCATTCCCACACTAAAAAAAGGTTTCTCCATCCATCATGAAGCAAATAGAATAGCACACATTCTAGTGACACGACTGTTGTAGTTGTTTAGAGTTTTTTCTAGTCTAATTGATCACCTAATCGTAAACAACTTGTAGCATATTAGAATGTTTGGATGTGCTTATAGCTTAAGAATAAACCCTATTTTGTGATAAATAAATAAAAAAAGTGCAAAGTCATCACACGTAGAACATTAAGTTCAAAAATATGATGATCTACGAGGTGAACCTTAGCCCATATTTGTTCCTCATTTTGTAAATTCGTTTGCAATCATATATTTTATGGAACTCACAATTTTTATCATATATTTTATGAAATTCATAATTTTTATTAACTTTTCAATCATATATTTCATATTTTTTTTAATCTAAAATTACTAAAAATTAAATTTTTAGCTAAACAAAAAATGGGCTTATTTTTGCAAAAAGGATTGTGAGATTGATCGCTAAAAAGGTGTGGGTTAAATAATAATAGATAATTCTATTTGTACAGAAAATGTTGCATCCTCTCACATGCGAGGTCGCTTGAATAAAAAACTCTCTCAAGTGTGTGACACCCTATTGTGAGTGTACGTAAAAAATTAGATAAAAAAGAGAATGTACATGTAGCACTGTTCAATAATAATTTGTGTTTTACACTTTTATTAGAAAAAAAAAATTGCGTGCTAAACCTCGTAGTTCTGAAAGAGTGTCGATTAAGTAATAGGACTTCATTAGCGTCAAGCGAGTTGCACCTCACGACCGATTACTTCAAGGAACCCTAAATCGGCGACTTGGCGTCTCTCGATCTTCAAATTTCCGATCGATTAATACTCGAATACAAGCAAATTGCAGTGTAATTTATTAGTATCAGACTCCAATTTCCAGTTTACAGAACTCAATTTTCAATGTATAGACGTATGATAATGACCGACGCGATGAGGACCGCTGATGCTGCAGCGAGCCTGCGGTCGTACTCCGGACCTTCCTCTATCGCCAACCTCCCTCTTGTTTCAGCATTTCTCGCATGTGCTGTCGCTCAGTTTCTCAAGCCCTTCACTACCTGGTACTCTTTCTTTCTCTCTTGATCTTTCTGTTTACTTGATCATAAAACAAATATTGAATATTTATGCGTGGTTAGGTCATTTTTATCACTGGATCTGCATTGATTAAATTGAGAGTCTTTACATATGATTACGTGTTTAATTTGACCTCATTTGTTCATATTTTGTGTTGTTGGGTCCCTATTTGAAGAAGTTTTGTTAAAGATTAGCCTGTGTAAACATTGACGGCTGCACATTTTCACCAGCACACGTGTTTCGAGTTTTCTGGAGAATAGAGTTGCATATGTCTATGTGGGTTTGTGAAATCAAGAAATCAAAATAAAGTATATGTTTGATATTGGAAGTGATGGGTACAGAGATGTTAAGACTATGATTCCATAATACCAAGTGATATTGCATTGGAGGTTGTGGTGCCTAGTCAAATATGCATAGCCATATAGTCTTATATGTTTCGTTCATGAAGCAGTCTTAAGTTAGGATTCTTGAGCAGGGTCTAACATCCCTACATTTAGTTTATAGAAGTCAATGAATAAATTCTCATCTTTTTTTCTTGTGATTTCTTGCTTGGTTTTTCAATTTATCCTATTAGATATGCAGGTTAAAGGATAATAAATGGGATTCTAGAAGGATGCTTAGCTCAGGTGGAATGCCATCATCACATTCTGCAACTGTTACTGCTCTTGCAACTGCAATTGGTTTACAAGATGGAGCTGGGGGGCCAGCATTTGCCATTGCAGTGGTCTTGGCCTGTGTTGTATGTACTTTTTAAATGAGGTTTCTTCTATCCTTTTGCATTATCTGCTTGTTTTGACAGATAGCTGAAGCACTCAGATAGTGAGAAAGCTCGTGCTTCAATTTTTCTCTCTGTTTTTTTTTTTTTAAACCAAACTCATAAGCGAATATTTTCCCGATTGATGTAACATCATTGTTAGTTTTTTACCTTTGAAGATGGTTTGTGGCTTCAACTGAACAGCATTTTAGAAAAATTCTTGCATATTCAAACCTTGACCAATTATTTCTCTCCAATTATTTCTCTCAGATAAAGAGATTGAAATTGTGCAATCTTGTTTCATGGAATGTTCCATTTATCATTTGCTATGGTGTTTTTACCTTGACATTCAGAGAAACATTGCAAGAATACTGAGGCTTGAGTACACAAGTTTGTGGACATTTTAGTCTTAATTCTTCCTGCCATATTTATTTATTTAGTGTCAACCTTTTCGTTAATCATAATTTTTTGCTAATAATTTCAAGTTATTACAGGTAATGTACGATGCTACTGGCATCAGACTTCATGCTGGTCGACAAGCTGAAGTAAGATCTGATTCTGCAATCAAACATGATTGTCCTTTATTTCAATTTTCCTTTATCTAAATTTGAAAATTAAGTGTTCCCTCTGGTTATATAATTTGACAAAAGGTAGAACTGATGATAAATGAGATAGAATGCAGTCCGTGTTTCCTTTGTTTGTCTGTTGGGAGATCTGTGGGGCCTCTGACGTCCTTATGTTGGTCATTTCCTCTTTTAGATGTGGGATTGATTTACATTTCATACTGCCTAAGGTCACATGGAATCTTTGTTTCGGAGATTTATATATATTTGGTTCATTAACATTTGGCTGTTTTCTTTTTCTCGAATGTGGTACGTTCTGATTTTTATGCAGTTATTGAACCAAATTGTGTGTGAATTGCCTCCGGGGCATCCTGTTGCTAATGTTAGACCTCTTCGTGATTCACTTGGTCACACCCCCCTTCAGGTATGATCACAAACAATATCAATTAGATTAGGCTGCTCGATTAAATCACCTTATTAAGTTACTATACAGTGTGCTTGCTCTGAAACTAACTTAGCAGTTCCAATTCTGTTTACTTATTAGCTTGTATTCTGTTGGAATTTCAGTTCTATTATGAATAGATAATTGTCTTTGAAATCGAAACGATATTACCGTCACTCTTCCAATGAAGTATACCAAGATAATCCCATATATGAAGTGCAATGTTTTTTTAACCCTACCAATTTATACTAGTAGATTTTTTTGCTTTATGATGGTTGTTTAAGCAGTTTGAGAAGTTGACTGCTCTTAGTTTAATTCTTGAAGGTGATTTATGCTTTATCAACCCATATCATTTCAGTGGTTATTGATAGGGAGTTAGAATCATAAGAAATTATGTAACTAAAACCATCAGAGTTGAAATCGAAACGATATTACCGTCACTCTTCCAATGAAGTATACCAAGATAATCCCATATATGAAGTGCAATGTTTTTTTTAACCCTACCAATTTATACTAGTAGATTTTTTTTTGTTTTATGCTGGTTGTTTAAGCAGTTTGAGAAGTTGACTGCTCTTAGTTTAATTCTTGAAGGTGATTTATGCTTTATCAACCCATATCATTTCAGTGGTTATCGATAGGGAGTTAGAATCATAAGAAATTATGTAATTAAAACCATCAGAGTTTAGATTTTTCTTATGGAAGTGAACAAGTATATTTAGCTAATAAATTGAGCTGGGTGGTTTGTCAGATTAGTGTCGGTTGATCTAGATTATGTTTGAATATATAGAAGGATAGTATGGTAATATAGGCAGGAGATGGACAAAATCTTGGCTATTGGGGTGAAGGATTCTGTGTAATCTATCTCCTGGTAGAGCTTAAGGCTCTATGTTTCTCCCATACAACTTTGGCCTTCATAAAGTCCCATTTCCAGTCAGTAGAGATTGAGTAGAGAATAAAGGATACAAACAGGCATTTTCCTGTTAATAGGAGGTATAAGATCGACTTAACACGCGAAATCATCTGTCATAAATGTATTGATCACTGAGAGAACTAAGTGTCCTGGCTTGAGAGGACTGGAACATTTGATGCATGCCTTAGATAGCTGGGCTTTGTCTTTTAAATGTAAAAGTTCTGTCAGTAATGTTGTACTCTCCATGTGCTCAAGTAACTGCTATATCCACATTCAAGCTTATTTCTGTGCTCACCCAATCTGTGTGACCAGAGTAAACAATCATCTTAAAACATGCTGTTAGAGGGAATGTTTGGTTATTATTTCAGAGTGCTGAACGTAAATCTGGTGTGAGATATAGGTCAAATATTCAATGACTTTAGGTCTAAGGTGAACTGCACACTATACAAGTTCTTGCTCGTGGTCAAAGCAACCACACACCCCTTCTCCCTGTGAATATCTTTTCGTTCTTTCTTTCCTGTCTAGTTACATCGCTTGTTCATTAGTTCTTGTCAGGTATTATTTAGATAAAACGCATTGGCAAGTAATTGATGGTACAAGTTTATTGAAGCTTACTGGATCTTTCTTCCCTTTCACCCACTTTGTTGCCTGATGATAGCTTTGACTAATTACCTGCAGGTTGCTAGTGGTGCTTTGCTGGGATGTCTGGTAGCATTGCTCATGGGAAGCTCTTTTTAAAGTTTGGCACTCGATACACCAAATTCTTACGAGCTTTTTTAGCTTTCAATGAAGACAACAAAATTGCATATAATCTCCCCCCAAAAAAACATGAATTCTGATTACTTGAGAAGCCTGTTCTTGATTTCTACTTTTTGTGTAGGGCGTTGTGTTGATAAAGTCCTCCGTCTCTGTATAAGATTATAAAACATTTCCCCGAACAATCTATGGATCTTAGTGTGTCATTTATCTTCTTTATTTGAATGTTACCCGCTCAACTCACTTTTGCTGGTTGATTTTGTTAGTGTAAATCATTCGCGGTGACTATGCTTTCACTTTTGGGAAGGATTGTCACGTCTTAGCTTCAATTTGCAGATTTGAAAGGTACACCTTGTAGAGCTGCTGGTACTCCGATCTGAGCTATGGCGACTCACTTTTGAGAGAACAGGGAGCCCCCACCAGTTGGTGCTGCCATTGGGTGCATATGCTCTTTTTTGTCCAATACCATATTGTTGAACAATTAAATTTTAATAAATGAGATGGTAGGAAATGGGTCCCTTCAAGAGTTATTTTGACATGGTATTTACCCGTTTGTGCTCCATTTTTTGAAAACTCATTTTTTCAAATCTATTTTCAACCACACATGCACTCATAAAATAATTCTACACGCAAAACCCAAAAACCTTCCTTATTTCTTAACTATACATTCTCCAAAAAATGGGACTCAAACAATGGCTTAAAAAGACAACTATATGATAAATAGAACTTTAATTCTTTAATCTCAAAGAATTAAAGAGCCCGTTTATTGGTTCTCCAAAGAAAGAGAGACTAGAAAAATAGCCTTCTAACAAAGTATGGTAAAAGAGATAAGAATCATATTCCTTCGACCAACCTTATCTTTTTATTTCCCAATCGAATTCAAGCTTTCCCCCGCTTTTGCATGTTACTCGTCGATTTGATATCTTACCCATATTTTATATCTTTGAAATGATATTTTATTTGTATGACGTGCTCAAGTGGATAGCTTTTGCTGCATATCTTGGATTGGTGGTAATCCAAGATTGGTGTGATCAATTCGATACATATAGGATCTTAACACCGTCGCTATAAATTGTGCAACTCACAAAGTTAATCTCGAGTATCAATTTTACGTAGATCCAGACAGCTTTAGAGCTAAACTGCAATTGATCGGGGCCCATATTTTCATTTGGATCTTCCACGCACATTGGAATTTATCTTGAACATATATGTGACTAAATTCAAGAATTGACTCAATAATCGATATCATTTATTGAGAATTGAGTCCCAACCTTAAAATGTTAATATATTAGATATAATCGAATACCTTCCTCATTTCCTTTAAAAAACACTTTTGATGATTCAACATGTAAGTCGACCTTTTTTCGATCAACCCACAAAAAGGAAACAAAAATAGATTGAAAAAGAATCTACAACAACATGTATCATCGATCATCCTTTTCTATGTTGTTTTTTTTTTTTCACATAGTATCATAATAGTGTTTGTAGTACTGTTTTTTCAAATGTACGACAGCCCTATCAATCTTTATATATGTATGCGAGTGCAAATAGGCCCCCACCCCCACTGCATTAAATTCCCATCAAACCATAGAATCACATCTCTTTTCTTTCTGTCACGCACAAGGAACTCTGTTGAAACTCTTGGAGAAGATGAAGAAATCCCAAATTCTGAAGCTTTTTTTTATATCAGCTCTTTGCATTATAACGCCTCTTTTATCCACATCTTTCAGACCTAAATATCTCTACTTCATCGTCAACATTCTCATCATAGCAGTTGGAGCAGAATCTGGGCTTGCTTCATTTTTCCTTAAAGCTCCAGCAAACAAAAAACCTGCAGAGAAATCGACCACCACCTCAAACGATGTTACTAATAGTATAGATCAGACTACGAACAAATCGGTTAAGGTTTTCAAGAAATCTTCATCTGAGAAGATTGCTGATACGGCAAAGTTTTTAGAAAATTCTCCTTCGACTCAGAGCCTTTTTGTTATTGGAGGAGCAGACGAAGAAGATTGCAGCGAAGAAGACGATGTCGATGATGATGATGGAGAAGAGGTTGGGGAGCTTAGTGGGCAGGAATTATATCATAAAGCTGAGACATTTATTGGAGACTTTTATAATCAGTTGAAGATGCAGAGAGATGAATCAATGCAGAAACTTCATGGCATTTATCAAAAGGCCTTTTGAATTTACTGTTTTTCTGTCAATTGGATAACTTATGCATAATTTAGAAATAATTTAGATTAGTAGTGTCAAGTTTAGTATATATAAAGGTTTCTTCTTGTACACTGGTTGTAGCATTATTGATTAATGATGGGTAGAAAGGCTTGCAACTGATGGGAGCTTGCTAATTGTTAGGTTTTTTTTAGCATGGTCGAGTCGATAGTATGTTTCGTGCTAACAAAAATGTATTTCTCTCGATGTATATTAAGGTTAATGGTTAGGTTTTTTAGTATGGTCGAGTCGCTAGTATGTTTCGTGCAAATAAAATTGTACGTCTCTTTTTGTATATTAAGGTTAATTTTGTAGTATTAATTAATTGTTTTATCTAATTTAACTTATTAAACAAGTCAAAAGTGATTAGATAGTCGAAAAATAAGAATATGTGAATTACAAAAGTAATGGTCTCATGACACGCACATAATCTTGAATGACATACACAATCCTTTCAATTTTTCAACTAGTTGAATTTTAATTTTAACCATATATTACATGGGACACATAGCTTTTATCAGATTTTCAGCTACACATTTCATCAAATTTTATCAAACTCTAACTTTATCAGAAGATATCCATAGGCCCTTAATTTGTATTTCAATCTCCAAGTTTCATTTGAAACTCAATGATGTAATTATTATATTAAACCATATTTGGTAAGGATTAAATCAAATTAACAATTAATTTTAATCACATATTTTATGTCATTCATAATTTTCAATCACACATTTTATGAACTTTTATCAAAATCTACTAAAAACGTGATTTTAATCCCCGATAAACAGGGGCTAAAAAATATTACGTGAAAGACTTAAATGACACGTTATTCACAAATTGTGGATCTCAGACAGTAAATCCAAGACCAATTTTGGGTTGGTATAGGTTATACGTGTGAAAATTGTATTATGTTGATCAGCAATACTAACTTAGGTCGGGCTAATATAGTTGC
The DNA here is from genome assembly GCA_903798255.1 of Fraxinus quadrangulata. NCBI lineage: Eukaryota > Viridiplantae > Streptophyta > Magnoliopsida > Lamiales > Oleaceae > Fraxinus > Fraxinus quadrangulata. Next base: position 38,993 of record CAIGRB010093651.1, on the reverse strand, counting down.
GTTCTATACTTTGTTATTCTTTTGTTAGAATAATTGAATAATGCATGAGAATTTTCTTATTTGTTAATTCCTTTTATGTCATAAAATGGGGATTATTGTGGGTATATTCCTTGACAAAGGTTTTGTCCTTTGGAATGTTGTTCTTTTGATCACAAAAGGGGAGGACCCCTTTAATCTTTTCTTGCGAGTGGTGGTGACAGAGAAACAGTGACATTTTTCTTTTTCTTTTTTGAAATTTACTGTTAATTGTAGCCTATGAGGGCCCATGAACCCATCCTTATCTTGCTTTTTGTGTTTTCCATTTTGATTGAGGTACTATTAGTTGGGCTAAAACCCAAATGTGGCCGTTATATTTTGGGCTGACATGTAAAAGAACTGGCCCAAATTAGCCCGCAGCCCATAATTAGCTAAAAAAAAGTTTATATAAATCCAAGTTAACATCAACAATTAAATTCAACTATACATTTTATAAGACACAACTTTTGCCAATTTTTTAAACATATATATAATCAATTTTTAACAAAATTTACTAAAAATCTGACTTTTAACAAAAAACAAACAGATAGTCTGATTGTTAGTTGTGGATGGCAAAAGGAGGACCATTCAAGTTAGGTTCAATGGATAGCGAAGATAAAATAGCGATTGGATGGTCAGGACACCCTATCTTTAGAGATAAAGAAGGGCGGAAACTTTTTATACGTCGACCTGTTCAATCCATTTTTAGTTCAATTCAAGATGGCATAGGACTTATTCACATGAAGAGTTGAGTCACGTCAAGCCCGACTTTATTAAATTTTATTTTGTGTATTTACAAAATTAATATTAATACAAGTCCTCAACTTTTCCACGTTTCTTTTTTTTTTTTTTATCGACGAGCTCAAATACCCTATCAAAACCTTACATTTGCTTGGTTTACACCTCCTATTTTGGAATGTCACACAACATTTTACACAATGTTTTAAAATGTGCGCATATGTTCGATGCGTTTCAAAACGTCTTGCATATAAGGCATGCGAGTGATGATGTGGTCAATCCATTTTGTTGACTGCATATGCTCACTTAAAAAGCCAAAATGAGCACGCATTGTGTTAAAAATTGTGTCAACACTGGTCTAGAAAAGTTCAGGCCCTTTTTTTCAACTTAAAAAAGCAAGTTGATTCCGACAAACATCAAATCAACCAAAATCACCCAAATCCAAGAATTATATACATCACTTTGTAAGGTTTTGTTGTTTTAAAAAAGAAAATCAAAACTATTTTCTCATAGATTTTCAAATTATCTACGAAGAGCATGATCTTCTTCTTTTTCAGTATTTCTCTAGTTTTACTAGCAAATGATGCTAATAATGAATAGTCTTAGATTGTAGAATGGTGTGATGATGAGGAGCATGCTAATAATGATATTCTATCATTTACAAGAGGTAACAGAAATTCTCGATTTGAATAAGAGAGCTCAATAAAGATGATTTTACATCGGATGACATGAAAAATGAGTTGGATGAAGAAGAGTCTAAATAGGAATCCGATAAAGATTTAGACAATATTTAGGATTTTGTAAGCCGATATTCGTTTCTAATCTAATTGTAGGAATTGATTATCAAGTAATTATGCTATTTATGATTTTGAGTATTATGTTTTTGTTAAAAAAATTGAAGAATATTTGAATATGTATGAAGAAACAATTGTAGTATTTATGATTTTAAGCAACATTTAAAATAATATTAAAAATTGAAAAATGCATAATTACGCATGTTCTTCGCATAGACATGCATATTCATGTGATGCTTGATATTTGACTGAAAAACATTGTCATACATTACTCATTTTAGAACCTTGTTTTTACACCAATGGCTATCATCAAAATGTGATTATAATTAATTCAATCACTAATAAAAAATTTGACTTTTTGGGACTTCTAGAACCAGATTTCAACAAAATTCTGCACAGCAACACAGCCAACTCAAAATCTTAAGGAAGACGAAACCAAAGCGAAGAGGACGAGGTCGACGAGAAGACCAAGGTAATTGGAACCAAGGCCATCATATTTGAACTCAAATACTCAATATCATCTTGAAAACTCTTCAATTTTTTGTATAATTCTACTTTTTTTTTGCTGAATTAGAATATCTGTAAATAAAAGAAAAAGAAAAAAATGGAATTAATTCGGATCTTGAAGGGATCTCTGCAAGATCTTGCCATCTTCTTGATTTATTGATTATATTTGAATATTAAATAGAGACAAAAATCATTTGGATTTGTTTGTTCCTAAAAATATTTTCCCGTTTAGGTATCGTAGAAAATTAAGAATTCTAATTTGTTTCAATTCAAATAATAGAAATGATGTAGATAGAAATCTTGTATTTTGTAACGAAAAAAATAGCAGTCAAGTTCTAGGTGATAGTTAATTTATTCTTTCAAGTATATTGAATAGTTGGGGCATTTTTCTACAATTTTCCCATATTAAAATAAAACGGAAAAACTAAAATAAAATCAAGATAAAATCAAGAAAGTGGAGCATTGGAATTTGAAAAAATTAAGAATTTTAGAAAGTGATGTCCACTCAATTATACACGGCATATTAAAGAGTAAAAAATGCTGATTTCTCCTTGTTAAACAGTCAATGGATTGATTGCATGCAGAATTAGGAATAATTAATTTCAAAAGATAATTATTATTAATTAATCTTTAACTAAAAGCCAATATCATAATGCAACTTGTCTATGCTTCCAAAAACTTTTTAACTTTGATTTGTTCCTTGGTCTTGCACTGATTGTTACATTTTTTGATATTTTATATTATTTTAAAAATATTTTTATAAAAGTAGCCATGAACATGCACCTCTTTCTTGAAAATAAAGTTTCAAATTTTAGATTGAAAAACCCAATTTGCTGAATTCGAATCTCATCTTGCAGGCATTGCCAAAGGTTCAAAGAAAGAAAAAATAAACTTGCTTTTCTTTTTCGTTTGAGAATATAGGTTATTTTTTTATTTTTTAATATGCCAATTATTATCAACAAATATTAATTACTTCTATTTAAATCATTATTTAATATAGGGGTACAATGAAAAAAAACGTAAGAAAAATGTATATTTTCAACTATATAAATTATATTTTCTTAATCAGTGTAAAAATGAAAATAAACTTATCTTAATGGGACAAATGAAATATAAAATAAAACTAGGTGGTCCTGGGTGAGGAGTTTAACGTAGGGGTGGGGAGTGGGACGAGCCGCTCACTAGCTATACTCGCACTAGAGGCGAGTTGTGGGCACGAGCCAAGTAGTAATATTCCTTTAAAAGGATTGAAGAAAGAAAGAAAAAAGTAATATTCCCACTATTCCATACAAATAGACTTGTTTTTCTTTTTCGTATGGGACTATAGGTAATTTTTTGATTTTCTAATATGCCACTTATTATCAACAAATATTAATTACTTCTATTTAAATCATTATTTAATATAGGGGTACACTAGAAAAAAAGTATAAATTATATTTTCTTAATATGTGTGAAAATGAAAATAAACTTATCTTAATGGGACAAGTGTTATATAAAATAAAACTGGATGGTCCTGGGTGAGGAGTTTGACGTAGGGGTGGGGAGTGGGGTGAGCTGCTCACTAACTTAGCTCGCACTTGAGACGAGTTGTGGGCGCGGAGTTTTTTTTTTTTAATTAATCATTTAAAACCTTAATTGGAGTGAAATCCTGCAGATTAGTTACTCAATTGGAGAATTCAGAATCAAAATGTCTGAAGTGAAAATCCTGTTTCTTATGTTACACCCTGCACCTAAGCACGTAACTTTTATCATCTTTTGGCTTTTAGACTTGAGGAGGTGAGGCACCAATGCCCCATTTCCCATCAAGTTTCTCCATTTAACCTTAAATTTGATGAATAACATTAGTCATAAAGATGACCATCGGTAATGGTGTTCAGTCTAAGTGGCAGTGGAGCTCACCCTCCAGAATTCGCGATCAAATTGTGGAGTGCGAGCTCTACTGTCACCTAGATCGTTGTTGAATTCAATGTTGCTCGTAGGTAGCTTTACTCGTTCTGAACACCTCATCAAAAAAAATTAATACTTGAAAGAATAAATTGACATCTCATCAAATGATAGGATTTTATTACTTAAAAGAATTGCAGGCTTAGCATAAGAGTTTCTCAATTCTTGGAAGATGAAGAGTCTAATTTTTGGTGCCACTCTATCTCATCACTTATTCTCCCTTTGATCTGTATTAGTGTTGATTTCTTTTGGGGCAATACTATTCCAATCAATCGATGTAACTCTTTCGTTTACATGTTTTTCTTGTGCTTGGACTCGTAGTTTTGAAGCTTCAAACAGGGCTAACTCCGAATTCTTGGATATGACAGGGACACAATACTTTTCTAGTTCAGAAACTATTTTAGCAGAAGAGAACTTAATGGAACAATCGAATAGCCGGAGTCCTTGGAATTTCTTTTATCTAGATTAGAGGTTCGCGTTATTTTCTCGTCTCTTTGTTAGAATTTAGAAAAATATGTATCGACTTAGCTAAATTTTTGATGCACGTAAACAGGAAAAGATCGGAAAAATCTTGAAGCGACTGGCTTTGCATGTGACAAGTCTGTTACTTCTGTTGTTTGTATTGCAAATCAGCAATGACTGATACCAAAAACCTGACAGTGTATGTTTTTTCAGATGGAATCGAGGAACAAGAAACTGTGGTTCGGCCTTATGCAAGACAGGAAGACAATCTTGAGGTTATTACACCAGTCCATATACTAAGAGGAAACACCAAGCCACCGGCTTGTCTACACAATCACAATGTTCTGGCTGTTATCTTCTCGTCTGGTACCATAGGAAATGTTTTTCACGAAATTAATGAAATTGTTATTCCCCTGTTCATTACCTCTAAACACTTCAAATCCCGCGTGCTCTTGTGCTCTTCATCCTTGAGGAGTACAAGCATACATTTATGAGCAAATATGGCAAGGTTATGTCTCATTTGTCTGAGCACGATGTTATGAATCCGGCTGCAAATGATAGTGTTCATTGCTTTCCAGGATCAGTAGTCGGGCTTAAATAGTCGAAGGTTTTTGAATGAAGATGAAATGGCGGGGATGATGGAAGAAATTGGCTTTCAAGTGATTGTGGTAGCAAGATCAAAGATGATATCGAATTTGAACAAATTTTCTCGATTGATTAACTCGTGCAGCGTCTTAGTGCAAGCACAAGGAGCTGGACTTAGGAATGAGTTGTTCTTGCCTTCTGGTGCCGTTATGGTGCAAGTAGAATTACTTGGTACGGAATGGCCCCCAACCACCTATTACGGGAATGCTGCTCGTCCAATGGGTGTACATTACTTGAGGTATAACTTATAAGAGAGAGCCCGAGGAGAGCACACTTCTAAAATTGTACGGAAGAAATCATTCGGTCTTCACTGATCCCGGATATCTCTTTAGAAATGGTGGCTACCGTGCAGCCAGGACCGTGTTTCTTGGTCAGCAGAACGTGAGGATCAATCTTGTAAGGTTTAGAGACACACTCGTTGAAGCACTTAGCCTTTTTATAGACTCGGATTTCTAAAGTTTTGCACACAAACGGGTTACAAGTGAACTAGGAAAGGCTAAATTTCGTTCCTATATAGTAAACAAAATTCTTTTTTCTTTATCATATAGCTACTCGAAACTTTATCCGAGAGCTAAAGTTAGGTTAAGCTTATTTTAACCTATTCTTCCCTCTAGACCCGACCGCGGTGAAAATCGTGGTCTTGAAATCTTGGTCACTTCAACTAAAAATTAGCATGTTTAATGCCCATTATGAATGGTAGATGACTATCCAAATCTTCTAGCAGCTTGGCTTAAACAAGTCAGAATATGTGAATATATCAGATTGGTATACAGAATAAATAATGCAAAATTAAAAATTTTAAAGATAAATTAAGTAGTTTTCAAACTAAAAAAGTCAAATTTTCCAATTGGAAAGAGTGTAAAGGGAATCTCAATGACGCTGTCAATTCATAATGCAACTTGTTTATGGTCCTAAATACATTTATTGATTGCTTTCTGATTATCTGATTTAAATTCCATCTTTTACAACTTTGGAGAGGTCAAAAACTAGAAACAAAAGGGATGAAAAATAAAAACATTAAACTAAGGGGCTGCTGATTTCGCTTTGAATCCTCGATATTCTTTGTGAATCAACGAGCTTTTGAAATATTAATCATCTTACGAGCGTCAATTTTCCGTCAAGGCAAAAATATTCCTCTATCTACCATAAAAAATTGGCTTCTTCTGCACAAAAATCTTGAGGAATCTGGGGAGTAAAATAAACATGGAAGGAGTAGACATCAAAAACGTCAACACTGCCCTTAATTTTTTATTCCTGAGAGCGCGAAATTCTAACAAAATGAATTTCATGGAATTTGCTCATTCTTTGAAATTTCAAGCTTTTTTTGTAAGTTTCTATAACAGTTTTAGATTGGCTGTTTTTCTTAATGATTAAGGGTTTAATCATGAAATTTAAAACTTTATTTTGGTATTGAACTAACCAATAAAGCCAAATATTCAACAACGACATTGAGCAACATAGTCCCAATTATGGATACTAAAAAAATAAGACTAGGAACCAAAAATCAGATGAAATATTAGTTATAAATTAAATTGTCTAATGTTTCAAATTAGTCTACCCTCGTACCTTTTCGACGTATGCGATCAACCAATATTTATTGATTTTGAAAAAGAGTCTGTTCGATCCTCTTATCTCCATTTTTTGAACCGAAAAATTCATGAATTGAGATCTATTTCAATACAAATGGTTCGATTGAAGCAAGAATTTCCTGGAACATTTGAAAGTGGCCGACGGGATTCTGGTTCAATATGTTATATATACCAAAGATACCAATTGATTGACCTCGATCAATTTTGACGTAAGGTTTGGCCAACCCAATACATACAAAGGACACGACAATCTCTTCATCCACCTCATATAGTGGGTTCACAGAATATATGGATAAAACGTGTATTTGATCTATTTAAATTATAATTTAAGCTTTACCAAACAAATCTAACTGATCCAGTAAGATTGAACATATCACTTTATTCCGTAGGACGACTGGCTATCCTTTACACTATGGAAGTTAGTCATGCCCAAAATTCCGTGTTTTGGGTTGACTTCCGTGGCTCGCGCATAGCTATTTCTCTCCAATAGTCACAAATTTGACTATTGAATATCTTGCTCGAGTTGTTCCTTAAATAGTAGTATACACAAGTTGAGGATAAAAAAAAAATAATAGTTGCATAAAAATTAACAAGTCAAGAGAGAACAATCAGCAAGTTTCGTATATCCTTTGCTTAAATCACTAGTTAACAAAGAGATGCCTATCAATTGTTGAATAAGAAATGAAGTAATTATCACAAGTTGAAAATTGACATCTCATCAGCTGGTAATATTTTAGTTTTTTTTTTTTAAATTCTCTACTTCATAGTAATTCTTCCCTTGCATATCATCCAAGAATTTGCAGCTGGTTATCAAACTAGTGGAGATGGAGAAAGAGCCTCGAAAACTCGTTTTTCGTTCGACTCCAGTTATCTTCCTACTTGTCCTTTCTTTGGTGTATATTGATCTTTTTTGGGCCAATTTTATTTCGTTTGATCAATGTAAATTTCTACTTTTTTTTTTCTTGAATTCTGTTCTTTTTAGTCAATTATGCTGTATGACTAACACGGATTGAATCATTCGATGTTTTATGGAAATGACAGGGAAGAAATCCTGCTCTAATTCAGAAACCATTTTCAACAATAGAAAGATCATCAATGAAACACTTGAAGAAAAGCAGAACTCCCTGGATTTTCTGTTTTCAAGCCTCCTGGCAGGTCTGTGCCCCCTCCCTCTCCCATATCCCATTCTGAAGTCGAATTAGTACTGATATTTTGAACCATTTAAACAGGGGAAGATCGGTCGAAGCTCAAAGCTACGGGATTTGCATGTAATACTGCTGTTCATTCGATTCATTGTGTCGCGAATCAACCTGTGAGGATTGACACGAGAACCATGACAGTTTATATTCCCTCTGATCAGCCTGTGCAAGAAACTATGATTAAGCCATATGCTCGGCAAGAAGATCATAATCTTCTCAAAATTGTGACACCGGTCAAGATTATGCACGGTAACACTACACCACCAGTTTGTCAACACAACCACGAAATCCCTGCTGTGATCTTCTCATCTAGTGGCTTTGTGGGCAATGTGTTCCATGAAATCAATGAAATCATCATCCCTTTGTATATTACTAGTAAAAACTTTCAATCCCGCGTTTTGTTCATCCTTGAGGACTACAAGCCGTCATTTCTAAACAAATATAACAAGGTAATCTCTCGCTTATCGTCATATGAGGTGATGAATCCGGCTGCAGATCAAAGTGTGCATTGTTTTCCTGGAGTTGTAGTCGGACTTAAGTTTCACGGCCATCTGTCTTTGAATTCGAGTGATGTCCCTAAAGGCCATTCGATGCACGAGTTAAGGCAGTTTCTCCGACAAGCATTTAATCTCAAGTTTAGCCATGTATCTCAGATCAAAAGGCCAACGTTAATGCTTTTATCTCGTAGAACAACAAGAAGATTTTTGAACGAAGATGAAATGGTTGCAATGATGGAAGAGTTAGGCTTTCAAGTAATTCTTGTTGCAAGAGCAAAACTAGTATCGAATTTGAACATATTCGCCAATCTGATAAACTCGTGTAAGGTATTCGTGGCAGCACACGGTGCTGGCCTAACAAATGAGTTGTTCTTGCCTGATGGTGCAGTCATGGTTCAAGTTGATCTGGTTGGCCTAGAATGGGCAGGGGCTACCTATTATGGCAACCCGGCTAGTGCAATGGGCGTGCATTACTTGCGATATAAGATCGAGCCCGAGGAGAGTTCACTTTTGAAAGTCTTTGGACGAAATCATACAGTCATGACAGATCCCAGATCCGTCCACGACCCATTAGGCAAGGAAGCGTATCTTAACGGTCAAAATGTAAGAATCAATCTTGCAAGGTTTCGGGAGACATTAGTCGAAGCACTTAGTCTTGTTGGAGATTCGACTCTATGATTTTACGCGTAAGGATTCACGTTTTGAGTCGAGCAATCAGGCAAATGTATCAATATATTGCTCGGTACATATCAGGCAAGTGTAGATGCAATAAGGAAAAACAATCAAGTGCATATTTTCTTCTTGAAATGACTAATGCAGTTTTCAACTTTCTTATAAGAAGCATTTTAGCAAGCAATTTTACATTTATCATTGTGGCAAGAAAGTGTAAAATTCCTCATTGATCCACAATTAAAGGAAGAAGTGACTAGTGTCAAGTTGTGGAGTATAATTATTGTTTCTGTCATTAGAGATAGTTCATGAGTTTCACACTTGTAATTTCAATTTTGTTCTATAAAAGGGAGTTGTCGTTAGGATTTTGAATAATTATAGAGAGAGGGAGAGAGAGGATATGCGATTTTTCTTTCGTAAACTTCTTTTTATTATAGTGAATTGCTAATGCGACGAACGAGGACGTAGTATCAATTGATGCGAACCTTAATAAATTTTGTGTGTTCTTTTGTCTATTTTTTCTACGATTTGATTGCTCTTGGGAGTACAAAATTATGATTTTTAATTCTCAACCATTAGTATCCCGAAAAATCTAAGAGTTTTGCGAAAAGCGAGTCAGGATCTAAGATTAGATCGAAAGGCTTCTGCTTGAAGCCAGGCATAAAAAGACCGAACACGAAAGTCAACTCAATAAAAGTTGCAAAGAAAATTTGAAAAAAATAATAATTAAACAATTAAGAGACCGTTTCATACATCGTCAAAAGGTCAACATCTCAATGGACATAGATTACAATTTTTTTGTTTGATTAATTAATTTATTTTTAAATCTACTTTCTTAAAATGTATTTTTTAAAATATTTTTATTTTACACCACAGAAAAACCTGATTGGAACAAGACTTGCCCCCGGTATTGGAAAATCGTGGTTTTAATTCATTATTTGTTGAATATTCCATATCATTTTTACCCCAGTAAAAAATACATTTGATAATAATTATAAGAATAAAAATAAAGGAGACTCGTGAAATTTGATTGCATGAAAATTTATAATATATTTGCTAAATCGAAAACTTTAATAAATTCCTCCTTAAAATCCTATTTATTTTCTTGAACTTAATCACACGAAATTATGACGGTAATAAATAATGTTGATCAAGTAGTGAAAAGGATAATAAGTCGAAATTCGACTGAGTTTATACATGTTGAACACGAAATAGTTTTTTTTTTTTTTTTTAATTCTATGTCGTTAGTGAAAATCGACTTTGTTATCATTTACACCACTTGATTGTCAAATTGACTATTACAACCCATTTCTTTTGACTTTTTCCGATTAACTTCCATACTAGATGACCTTTGGAAGTTTCATTGAGCATCATTTTTCATATTTTCAGAAGGAATTCTTAAAAAATAAATTAAAATAAAAAATTGGCTCTGTTTTATAGGATCATGGCTCGTAGAAATAGATTATTTTTAAGGAAGATTATCATACAAAGTCGGAGGAAATGATGCTGTAATTCTTCTTCGTAATCAAGCCAAGACAAGGGATATCTATTCTCAGAGGAAGTGATCTCCACGTGTTCACAACCGGTTTGGTTGCTTCTTTCTCACCGATGAGTTCGATCTTGGCTCAGGATGAACGTTGACATAATTTGATAAGAACAAAGCTGGTTGTACAGGGCTATACAACCAACACAACCCATTTGACAATTGAATTGCGCACAAGGGGTGTCGTTTGACATAATTTTTGTTTTTGCTTTCGCTTCTTATTCGTTTTATGAGGAAGTTACTTTAGGACGGATTTCTCTAAAAATTCTTCTAATAAGAAAAAATACTTCTAGAAAATTATCAGAACATATTTAAAAGCAATTTCTTAGCGTCAATTAATTTTTAACTTTTCAAGAATCAGGTCAAACATCCTATAATTAGGAATATGAGTATTTTCAGTTTAAGTACATAGGAAGTTGGTGAAACAGATAATGAGAAAATTCAAAATCTTGGTGGAACGAGTCTTGAAAAAAAATTATTCTTCGTCACACATTACTATCTCTAGGACTAATAATTTTCCAAGGAA
>CAIGRB010093651.1:0-12210 GCA_903798255.1 Fraxinus quadrangulata | reverse complement strand
CATTACACACCATAGCAGTGGGATGGTGGCAGAAAAGTGGAGAAGCGGAGGGTGGTGGCAGTAGGGCCATGGGAACTGTGAAGCCGAGGCAGATTTTTTATTGGTGTGATAAAATTGCCATGACATTATTAAGCCCGTCTGGCCCCCATTTTCTAAACTCATTTTTCCTTAAATGCATTTTCAACCACACATTTCATGAGACTCGCAACTTTCATCAACTTTTCAACGACGCATTTCATCCACTTTTATCAAAATCTATTAAAAATCTTATTTTTAGCTATAGTAAATAAGGGCTAAATAGAGGGAGCTACATATTATTTTAGTAGCACTTTGCTGTAAATTAATCTTAGTATTGTTTTGATAAGTACAGTAATATGTTAATGCAAAGGGAATCCTGGAAAGCGGTTTCTAAGTACTAATCTGAAGTACCCAAACAAGTGAAGGCGGCAATTCAATATAAAATGAGAGTAGTTAGAAAATATCATGCTCAAAATCATTTTTGTTTTCTCAACTTTCCTCCAACAAAGCCTTCATCTTGGACTCAAATAGAAATAGCGACCAATATGAGTATCTTGTTTCTGGTTTCTTTTTTTCTCCTTTTTAGGGCATGAGAACTGATCAAGATGGGTTGGAAGCATTGAAGGAAAGCCGCTAAATCCACTTGTTATAAAAGGCAATAGGAGAAGCATTAAACATAAACTCATAGAATGAGAGATCGACCTAAAAATCACATGGACGAGGCAATTAGAGGAAAATATAGAACTGGTTGAGTTAACTTATGGGGAAGGGGGACAAAATTCAGGAAAAAGATCACTGCTATATCTTAAAAGAATTTCTTTATATTACAATCAATATAGAATGGCTACAGTGTACCTCGTGCAATTAACAAACTCTTACCAACAAATCTTCAGTGTTGAGAAACCAACTAGTTATTCTGCAAAACCTCTCCCGAGATATCTGGCAAGCAAGAAATGACAATAAGAAGCATAATTAGTCAAAGAATGCACATAATTACTAATTGCCTGTTATGATAGCCATATTACCATCAATAGAAGATGGTGAGAGCCTGAGAGGGGGATTAGCGAGAGTATATAATGAAAGATGATATAACATATTTATTTAATACTACAGTCATACTCCAGTGATGGTTTAAAAGATTCTAGGAGGCAAGAACCCATCCCTTATAAAGAAAGACTAAGAAGTAATCAAATCCCAACCAACTTCAGAATCTGGCTCCCACAGTGCTGGACAAGTATTGCCTGAGAAAGATATCCAACAACTCGTAAAAAGTCAGTAGGACAGAAACCAGTGGCCAAGTAGCTTGTATAAAGAATATGGTCTAAAAAGGAAAGATCAATCACAGGATCATGGAACATACAGTTTGTAGGAATCATGTCACGAAGACAAACTAAGATCATTTATACTTGCATAAAAAAAAGAAAGACTGCTGAAGGATTGACAAAAAATTTGTCACATTTAGCCCATGTTTGGTGAAGATTAAAATTAGATTTTATGTAGATTTTGATAAAGGTTGATGAGATGTATGGTTGAAAAGTTGTAGGTACCATAAAATATGTGGTTCAAATTAATAGTTGACTTTGGTTTAGATTAAAATCTAAATTTTAATTTTTACCAAACAAGGGCTTAGTCTCCAAGCACAATCAAATTTATCCATTTACCCAAAACAAAAATAGTTGAGAAATTTTTACCATTCTAAAGGTAATCAATTGTTTAAAATAACTATTTACAGCTTATGCCTTGAAACCCGCCTCACGTGAGAATTTCATTGAATGCCTCAAAGCTTACGCTTAAGTTCCATTTGTGGGGCTTACGCCTCGAGGATAATCATCAGCGAGGCAAGAGGCAAAGGCGTTCGCACACCGTCTTGCATTTCTAGACATTTTATTATTTGCCTTAACCTTGTGGACTAATTTTTATAACCTAGCATGTTTTGCCGGCATTTTTATATTCTTATTTCTGCCTTTACATAGAAGGGAAAGAAGAAGGAGAATAAACCATTGGAAGTGAGGGACTTACAAAGAGTGAAAAGAAAAAATAAAAATAAAATAAAAACTATAATGATGAAGAAGATGATAGGTGAACTAAATAGGGTAAATGATTTCTTTCTAGATCCGATTAGTATTGATGATACGAGAGATCTTTTAGTTGTTCCTACTTCCTAGCAGTATATTACAATTTTTCTACTTGATAACTAATTGTAAGTTAGTTAGTGATGATAACTATTGATCTATTTTATGTTTGTTTGCATGTTAGACTCTAATATTATTAATCGATTTTATCATGGATTTTTTAAGGTGGTTTATAGTATATTATGAGGATATTTTACATTCCTTCGAATTATTTTATCTGTTTGACTTAAGGCTTAGGCCACAAAACACTTCAACGCTAATGCCTCGCCTCATAGAGGCAAAGCGCCTCAGTAACTGATTAAGCCTTTTAAAATATTGAACTATTCACTTCCTTTTTACTCCTCCAATACACCTAAATAAGATCACATCTGACATCAACCTATCCCAAACCAATGCGTGAGCAGTAAATATCAGCTTTATCCTAGTTTAGTACTACTACTGGATCATACACGTAGCTCATGCAAGATAAATAAAGGATGAAAAGATGAGGCTTGTTCAACTACTAATAACTCAAAAGAGGCATACAATATTTAGAAGTAGCGTGTTTCTGTAATAATTTCAACTAGTGTTGGAAGCCAATGAAAAAAATTATTATCAAGTGGATCTAGACAACTCCATGTGAAAAGGATAACCAATGTGAAACTATATCCGAATATAGCATTTATGACTTGTGGACAATTATAGCTCGATTATACCCACACAAAACTTTATTTCTTTGACATAGAATATTCAACTCCCACTACACTAATCACTTTTATGGATGAAAAGAACTTACCCATATAAAAAGAAACCGCCAGCTTTCATAACCAAAAGTGTAAAGCACACAATATCTCATCTTTCAGCAATCGTAGCTACACTAGGATGGAACGCATCCTCATCGATATATTGAAGACAGTACCTGTAACCGAAATTGATTATCTTCTGATCGAGAAACATGGCTACAAACACATTAAGGTTATATGAGAATATAGCAAATGATCATCCCAATTTTGCTGTTAATAAATTGGAAGTAGCGTAGGATGAAAAGAAAATCACATAGAAGTTACACAATTCCGTGCCTACTGATCAGGGATCGAGGTTTTATAATCTGTTTGGCTGTTTTCAAACCACCGGGTGACGATGTCAAGAATATACTGAAGAAGACAGACGCCAGCTCTCATAAGACAAGACAGTATGATGTGGACAGTGTATAGATTTTGTAGTGTGTACTTTTTGGAAAACTAAAATTTTCTCAAATTGTTAACTCGGGCAGGATCTTGGCAATAAATGTTTTAAAATGGTCAAAAGCTTAAACAATTTTTTGTTTTCATATCTTCACATGAAGAATGAACAAAATTGAAAAGTTCTGAGAAGCGCAAGGGAAGAGGTAGGGAGAAAAAATGACAACAAATAAGAAAAATTTAATGCTAACGGGCAAAAGTGGAAGATGCAGAGTCATCATAGAATTAGTTCCAGTTTGACTACGATGGGAAAAATTGCTTATTCCTAGTAAGACACCATCTCCGACCATACATCCATCTTAGTCAATTCCAGTAATCCCAATTCAATTAAACAAACATTTATCTAAACCTTTCATTTTACTTATTCCTAATAATAGGCCCTTCCGAGCATTCATACTATCTGATGACAGAAAGAAACTCGAAGCTCAACCTCCTTACCCACTAGACCAATAAACCGACGACACGGGAGACCTAATCCGTGTCAAAAATACATCAACGGACAGACCATCAGAGAAACCAAGCGGTCATGCATCTTACAAAGAAGGCAATTGACAGCGAGCGACCAAACAGTCAAGAATAACAGCCAATCTGTCGTTTTATAGTAAACAATTAATCCTTCATTACCTCCCAAATTTCCAGGAAATCCCAATGACTAAGCTTGTCATACCTAAAATAAAAGGACCAGTCCCCCTATAAATTGAAGACAATAGGTAAAGCGAGGTCCAAGGTCACATATCTTTTACATTAAGCCAAAACTATTTATTTCTCGTACTTATTTTTAATCACATTCACATAATAAAATATTCTGTAAGTAAAACCAAAAATTTTTCGTAATTTTTAATCATACATTCTCCAAAAAATTACTATTCAAAACATCATTTTCCCCCCAATTTCTCTTTATAATAGCCATCAAACATGGGCTAAATACACAAGACAAGTTCTCATACTCTTTCTGACTTTAGCATGAGAGATCTACTAGGGGCATCCACCCCCATTGTCTTCTAAATACCTGACCTTCAAGAGAAAGTTCAAGGAGTTTCCACCATCAACACTATCTAAAGTAATTAATCCATATCAAATCCAATTTGTTAAACATGAATCTGATTGGAACTTTGGTACTGTTAATAGGATCCAAAATATATTTAAGAACCCATAGCAGGGTCTTAAAAGAAAATTCAAAGAGATTTACTTCCCATTAAAAATTAATTAAGCAAACCACTATGCCTACTCATTATTTTTATTTAGTTAAATCCCAGTTTGACAGTGTGACCTCTCATTAAGGTCTTCAAGAAAAACCTAAATAAGAAATTTAAAGATACAAATTTATGTATACAAAAAATAATTTAGTTAACTAAAGTTTATACTTGTACGGTATAAATTAGTTTTAGTGGACTCCAGCTATGTTAAATAAAATAAATATAATTGAATTTGCTCCACCTAGCATGGATCCAGATAAAATTTTCTTATGATCCTCGATCCTATAAACAAAGGAATCCTGTGATTCAACCCCCCTTCAACCTGATAAGACATAAAATCTCAAATTGTTGTAGCGTTGCTCTATTTCCCTTTGACCAAGAACGAATCAAAATTCAACACAGTACACCAATCTAAAGCTAGAACCATCGGGAAAAATTACAACTTACCATGCACTTATCTAATCGAGATAAGAAAATAAGTTTTACCGTTGCAATGAAAGCTAAGTGTAAGCAATACCGCTTCCATTCAATTAGTCCAGTTTACAAGCGAAACTAGCTTCCACGGTATATCAATTATTCAAGAGAAAAGATCGCAGCAGTTACTAAAAGAAATCTACAAATTTTATAAACAAAAGCAATAAACATAATAGTTCTGGACTGAGTTAAGGCTTTATCTGAAGTAAAAAGTCATACCAAGAATACGATTTAGGAGCTGCAAATCTAACCAGAATATGTTAATAAAAGCAGAAAATATAAAAGATAAACACTGGCACATCAACCAGGAAAAGCATCACTGCATCATCTGATAACCCTATGTCTGGTATCAATTGACCAGCATAACTAAGATGTTCCCCCACCTTGAAGGCCAGCCAGAGACCCATGAACATTGAGAAGCAACTGTTGCAGACACCTTTTCATCATTGGATCTTCCTAGAAACATAGAGCATCTTAGCATCAGGAAGAACAATGAAAAGTAAAACTATAAAAAGATATAATTCTCACCCTTCCCACAAGAACAAAGTAACTAAAAGAGATAAAGTAATGTTCGTTAATATTACTTGTGCATTGGGAACCACTTACATTAAGGAGACTATTAAATGTGCCATCCATGAGAATTTCTGGAAGAGAATCTCTTAGCGCAATGCGACCCCTGCAAAACAAGTTGATTAGTTTATGTGCATGAGTGAGAGTGTAGAAAGGAATGCAGTGACAGAAGTAACTGAATCCATCCATGTATGACCAACCTTGAGTCCTCAGACATCCGAATATAGCACTTAATAATGTGTTTTAATAACCAAGGTGAAGGGTGTGCAGCCAGTCCAACAACCACATTCCTCAGTACTCGACCTACAGCATAGAATCGATCTGCTGCAATACATACATAGTTTAAGCCCTCTACATCCTGCAATATCTTTAGCAGAATATAAGCTGCAACCTGCCAGTGCAAGCTCTTCTATCAGAATCCCTGAAGTTACATCAAAACATATGAAAAGTACAAGCTGACAATCTACACGAGACTAAAAATTCTAGTTCAGGCAAGAGGTTCTACGCAGTGCCGTGGACCTTTATCATCTACACATCGTGTTCAAAATGTGTATGACTGTATGTGAGCGTGTGTGTGAGAAAATGCGGAGATTCGCATGGGTAAATTACATGCGCTCTAAGGTCCCAAATGTGGCTCCACAATAGAAACTATTGACACTTCATGAAACCTTCGACAAAAATGTGGGATGGTTTGTGAACAATAATATTTCCAACAGCATGGCAGAACACGAGTTGTAAGATAATAACAGTTGGCCACAGGTCATCATTCAGTGCCACAGCAATACTTAATATTTTGGTGCCCTTTCAAAAGTCTTGTGTTTTTCACTCATTGAAGCATATGTCTCAAGGCATAAGGCTCAGATAGAATATCGGAATTTGAACTCTATGCCCTTAAGTTTAAGACTCCTAGTTGAACATGTACATTTTGCAATCACCTCTCAACGACTAAGAAAATGCTGTCACAATTATTTTCGCAGTACATACAAAGGTCCTAAAATTAACAAGAGAAAGAAAAATTATTCATTAAATTATAGGAGATGTTGAGGCTCAACATACCTTAGAACTAACTAGACCCACTTGGACAGCAATATAAAATTTTGACCAGTGATAATTACAGGAATTTCATAAGAATAGATTAAAAGGGCAAACATGAATCCAAAATAAGTGTTCAAGACACTTCACCATTTTTGACAATTGATTGCCATTCTCCATAGTGCGTAGACACAGGGGCATAATTTCTGTAGCAAGAAGGAAATAGATAACTGCAGCGTCATCCCCCTGGAGAAAATGACAAATTTTGTTATTTTAAGATGTTAGGAGGAATGAGTGTGAATTATAATCATATTTAAAAGATGTCGTGCACATAAATAATCAATATACCCAACCCAAAAATAAAAATTTCAAAAATCAAGTAGTAGAAAGAGCAACCATGCTAATAATAGTTCTTTTTTCCAGCTTTTAATTCAATAGGCATGGATTATGGAATTATTTGTTGATCGACAGTTTTTCTCAGTATCCTTTGCCTGCAGACTCCATAAAGCTATTAGGTCGATTGGCCTCCGTTCACATAATGTAAAAAGAAAGAAAAGACGCCCCCAGCTCCATTTAGCATCTAGCTGATCGTTCGAAGAACATTACACCCCCAATTACTGCAGTGAGATCATATAAAGCAGGGAGGGAACACATATGAGGAGTAAATATAACTGCTATGTTAATGGAGAAATATGCGAGTGTACTACATTTCTGCACATGGAAAGCAACCCATATTTCAAAGTAACTAGATAATTTAAGGTTTATAACTTTTTGTTGGTGAATATACCTTAATGTGGAAAAGAAGACGCTGACACAAAATTTCTTTAACAACAGTGAATTGCTAAAAATGTACCTTCACTAGAGCACCAAGGATACCCAGGCATGTAAGTCTCAGGTACTCAAATGGCCTTGATTTGCAATCTGTGGTAAGAAAGCAGTACAAATACGATGGAAAGTGTGCTACAACAAAGAGAAAGGTCAGCAAAAAAATGTCAGAGTTGATAGCACAGACATGTACCGCCTAGATGAAGTAGCATTGAGAAAAATGAGCTATTCATCTATCTAAGGAAACGGAAAAATAAAATAAAACACTAAGGTCGAATTATGAAGAACGGACACTCTAGGGTGGTATGTGTGTCTCACCCGTGCCATGCGCATCAAACACCAACACTTATCTAACACTCCAGGACACATCTGACATGCCACATGGCTGCATTCTATTTTTCATATATTTTATATTTTTTCAACACTCCAGGGGCAATTTAGGGCAAAATTCAGGCACTGTCTAACACGGCATGTTGTGTGTCGTATATAGTTCGTATTTTATATAATTCTAACACGAGAGGAACATGTTCTCAATGAACAAAGGACACAGAAAGTCCCATTTCATAATTTTTGGAACATAAAATCAAAGACATTTTTAATCATCAGAACATTTACAAAAATGTCAAAATAATGTGAGGAAAGTTCTACAAACTTCATATCAAATTTGTTTTACGTCTATTATCCATATTTTTCTTTTTGTTGCAATAGTAATCTATAGTCCAACTCAAAGTTGTTTTAGTCTTTTAGATTAATAAATAATTACTATTATTTAAAAGATTTCACCAAAAAAATAATATAATTGAGAAGAGTATTGATATTATTATAAATAAAACTAGAGAAACAAAGAATATATATAAATGTGCATAATTTAAATCTCTGTGCCCGTGTCATACTTTTTTGAAAAATCACATGTAATTCCTCGCAAAAACTCCTAGTTCCAATAACAAATAAGCATGTACAAGTTAAGAGAAAACTCCACGTAAGTTTCAAATTTCAATCTCTTAACAGATGAAGAAAATGAAAATTCACGCGTGGAAGAGATGAAGGAAAGTACCCCGGACAAACAACCTCCTTGTGTCCCGATGGGAAGCCACGCACTACAGAAAAAAGGATAGAAAATATTAATACCAGAACAGAAAAAGGTAAGGACAATGTTGATATTTCTTGTTCACAATTATTTACTTTCTCTAGGACGGGGGAAGTTCTGATGTTTTGCCTGTCATAATTTGAATCAATGCGAAGTATAAAATTAATAAATAACATAAAATGCTTTTGCTTCACATCTAAATAGAGATTTGCAACTTTATTCACAAAAAGAATTTCGAAGATACACAGCAGCAATCAATTATTCTATTTATCAGCATCTCGAGAGTGATATAATTCTCATTAACTAGATTAAGTAGAATCCCAAGTTCAATTTGCACGTCATTAGGTGAAAACATAGAGTTGCAATTATATTAAATTATCATCACAGAGTGAAGGTCAGCAATCATCATGTCTGGATCATCTCTGCACACATAAATTTTCTAGGCCATGAAGTCGAGCCATAAAAAATGAATAAGGGCCTACGTTGTATCAATTTCGGCGCTCTCTATGTTCTCGATTTCCTAGCCCTAATTGCCAATATAGGAACAAGGCAAGATAGCACACAACTGGTGAGGGTACTCACTTTAAAAGGGACGATGTGATTGAAAAGAAAATAAACTTGTGAAAAAAATATATTTTCAGAATAAAACAAGGTAAAAATAAAGTTCACACAAGGGTGAGAATCAAATATAGCATGAATAAATATAAAGAATAAGATACGTAAGGAAAAAAAGAACTTTAGATGGTTTAGTGTTTCACAGATCTATTCCTTTTGACTTCCCAAATCCCAGATGCAAATTGTTCCCAGTCAAAAAAAAAATCGGCAACCATGAAGATGCTTGGCACCTTTCTTGTCAGTCTCCTAAATATCTTAATCACATTCTGGCAACAGATAGCTGAGAGAAGAAGCTGCTTATCCTTGTTTCTTTTCTATTTATTTTTTCCCTTATGCTTTCCAGCTACCTCCTTCATCTTCTTGGTTGCTAGTGGCAACTCAAGCAATTTTCCCTGCAGATATCCCACAACAATACCTGGCGCTGAGCAACACACTGAGGAGAAGATAAGCTGCTTATCCTTTGTTTTATTTTTACTTATTTTTTCCCTACTCCTTTCCAGCTATCCCCTTCATCTCCTAGGTTGCTAGTGGCAAACAGATATCCCACAACAATATCTAGCGTCAATGTGTCGTGCCAACACGTGCACCAGGGGTAAGTGTCATGTAATGTAGACAAATGCAACAACATGACCATTTTGTTATATGGCATGGAAAAATAAAGACGGAAAGGAATTTGCAGAAGAATCAACAACAAATAGTTTTGCAGGAGAAATCAAGGAAACAAAAAGAAATCATACCTGGAGAAGTGCAAGTGCATTGCAAGCTCTGTTTGATTGTGCTGACGTTAGAGTAGGTGGTGATAAAAAGGGGTAGACACCTATTACTTCCTGCAGGAGTAGAGTAAGGACCATACAGCAATTTCAGCAATAAAGTGATGTCATAAAAGATGGGAAAGAAACATGCTTGCCACAATAAAGAGCTAGAAAAGTTCGAAGAATGCAACTCCTGATGATAAAATTAGTTGACACTAGATAAAGAATCTCATACAGCAACAATATTAAAACTAGAGCAAAGCTTAGGCAATTAGGCGTGTGAGCGTAAAACAACCTCCAAATATGTTTATGAGATTAGAAGCTTCAGATTACTACAATTGTGTGGTAGACTTTCTATGGCTCCATAAATTGCACAAACTTCATAACATATATGAGCAGATTTTTTCTCACTCCCCCCTTTCCTCCCTCTCGATTAGCTTTAGTAAGGCAGATATTCGCAAGCTTTTTACTGGGATGAGGAGACATATAAAAAATAAAAATAAAAATAAATAAATAAATAAAAGGCAACAAATTGAAAAACTATTAATACTGACAACATGTTAGATGCACTGAGAGTTTTATATATTCTTTACTGTGACACGGTAATGCAACTCAATCTTGGTTAACAATATACATGTTCAGAACAGTAGACTAGAATTGAGATGAATGACACACTGAAATAATTTATAGAGTACGGTCCTCGTAGGATCATGCATTAACAAAATAATAATTGAAACCCCCTACCACGAGAAATAGTGAAGAGAAAACAAAAATTATAGAAAAAGTTCGAGATTTATACCTGCAATAGTATAGCCATCGTACCAGGGGAATGCCACAGTATTAAACCAAAATCTATGAATGTTTCTCTCCTCTATTGACAGAGAATGAGTTTATTAGGCATCCATAATGCAATTAAATGAAAATTAGTCAACCTTGGAATAAAGATGAATTTTTAGATTAAAAACACAAATAAAGACGGAACAAATGCTAGACCTGACAGGTTTATGATTACAAATCATAAAAGGAAGGAAGAGGAATGAGTAATATCTCAGCAAAGTTGATGATCGTGCACATGATGGCAAGTACACCTCTAAATGATTCAAATATCAATTCTAATTCACCATGAAACGAAGCAACAAATATGACATAGGACTCAATGAACAAGGAACAAGATTGAGAAAGAAAGAGAAAGTGAAGAGAAGAGAAGAGAGAGGAGAAAGAGTGGAAAAGGGAGAAGCAATTGGGAGAGAAACTATTAATTTATTTCATAATCAAGGTCTAAAAATTACAAATGCATAAGCCCCTTTATATAGGAAACATCAAATAAAATCCTAGTAAATCTAATAGATAAATATATTCTACGTAGGAAACATCTAATAAAATCATAGAAAATCTAGTAATAGCTTTTCCTAAAATAAGAATCTAAACATTGAAAGTAGTCGCATAATAATCTAATAGGATTTCCATCAAAATAACTTATATTCAGATCAGAAACTAAATTAAAGACCACTAGTCCACTAGTAATACCATGTCAAACTTCTTGCAGCTAAATACTATTTCAGTTGATCCCAATAAATCCATATCTGTAAAAAAGGGAGACGAAGAATTTTTTATGGTAAGAAATTCATTAATTTCGGTTATTTCTCAAAAAGAAAATGAAGAAAATAGAGATTCTGTTGAATTTCAAGTATTCAATTTCACCACTAAGATAAGAAGACTTACTTCGCATTTGGAATTGCATAAAAAAGATTATTCATCTCAGAGAGGTTTGCGAAATATTTTGGGAAAACGTCAACGACTACTGGTTTATAAAATTAATGACCTCTAGCTTCAAGAAGGTCAAAGTTTCCAAGTTCTGAAAGAACATTTGCCATCAAGAGGTGCTCATAAACACAAATACACAGCTACATTGAACATGTCATGCAAGAGTGTTGACGGACAAAGCTATTTTATAAAAATGGTTTAGCAATTCCAGACTTGTGCCTTCTCATAAATGAGCTGTATGACAATAATATAAAAGTTTGGACATCTTCTCTCCAAATATTAATAATTTGATCTCATCCCACAAAAGTTAATTCAATAAACCGTGACCGGAAATATAGTTTTTTACTTGGATGCACTTGATGTTGCTTCTTGTATGATTATAAACAATGAGCATAACTAGGTGTCACGGACCGCAGCTTCACTTAAGCCCCGTGACCCTATCGCAGCCGCAGTTTGCCCAATTTCGACTGCACATTGTGAATATTAGTCTATTTTGAGACGTAATTTCAATTCCGTGTAATTGTT